>JANHGL010025855.1:0-12236 GCA_024611195.1 Ceyx melanurus
CGTATTTGCAGAAGCAGGGCTGGCCCTGGATGGGCATCCCCGCGTCCTTCGAGATCTTGCGCAGCTGGTCAGTGAAGTTCCTGTGCCCGGGAGGAGATGTGATGAGCCCCGAGCCCTGAGCCCAGCCACCATTGAGCAGATGTGGCCGGAGCACCACAGCACGGGACAGAGCTGGGGACAGCACCACGCCTCTGCAGCATCCAGAGTGCACAGGGCACGGGAAACACAAGACCAACATGTGTGAGAGCTGAACTGTCCCCTCCTGGTGTCCTCTTACCCAGCACCTGATGCTCCCGAAGCGATGGAGCTGCGAGCTACTCCCTGCCAGAGCTGGAGAAGCAGGGAGCAGACAGTCTGCTCCAGGGGATGGGAGAAGCCGATGCCTTCACTCACCCAGCCAGGCCAAGTGCTCAGCCATGCTCCAGATTTTTGGATTGCCAAGGGCAAATGTGATGCAGGGAGAGACAGAGGGAATATGGGGCCCCCACCTCCCCCCATTTACTGCAGATGTAGAGACCCTGAGCTGCTCTGAACCACCCCAACATTAACAGTGCCAAATACCCAGAGCAGGCACACAGAGCTCACCCCGATATGCCCACTCTGTCAGGAGAAAGCCGAATTCCCAGCAGAGCCCAAAACCAAGGTGACCATTTCCCTAAATCAATCAACTGTCTCTGCTCTCTGTCACTTTGCTACCCAAGCAGAGAACCTCTAAGCTACCAAAGCTTTTCAGAAAGCCCAAGACTTCTCTGTCATAAAAACCTCTGCGGCAAGTTAGGGTGATTCCTACGTGAATTGTCTTATTTCAGAGAGCATACTGGGGAAACTTAATTAGATATCCCTCACTGCCCATCTCTCTGAGGAGGGTCAGCTTCATTTAGTACAGCTTCAGGGCTGGCAGCATCAGATCTCAGTACCACAAAGAGCAGATGGAGGAGAGTCTGACTGCCAGCTCCAGGGCTGGAGAGCTGCTGAGTTCACCCCAGCCCGGCGGGATTCACAAGAGGCATCTCAGGGCCATTTGTAGTTGGGATAAAGTCAGACCCCCTGGATAAACTAAGACTGGATGCCTGGCCTGACCAAATTTGTACCAGGAGAAATTCAGACCCAGTGAGAAGGACGTGCAGCCCCAGGCTGTGAGCAGCAGGGTGGCCACACCATGAGCCACGGCTCCCCGACGTCACCCCACCACGCACAGGCTGCTCCTTTCCTTACTTCAGCACCTCCTCCCGACACTGCTTCTGCGGGGCAAAGCAAGCGATCGCCCAGACTTTGATCTCAATGCCGTTGTAGAACTGCTTCCCTCGCATGTCCCACACGCCTTGGTTGGGAGTTGCAATGGCCCGGTTCTGCAAGGCAAACAGAGGGTCAGAGCTGCCGCATGCTGCCCGGCCCTGCGTGCCAGAGCCGACCCCTGGCACTGCCAGGGTCTGCCATGGCACCAGGCAACCCACAGACTCGACTCCTCAAAGGAGCTGCCTTACCCTGAGCATCCCTCTCCCCTTCAGCTCAGAGTTTTTTGTCACTGAATTACTCTCACTACAACTCTAGAGAACAATTCTATTGCTAAAAAAACCTCAAACAATCCAAGGCACTCTGATTAAAATCTCCACTTCTAACCTACGGACCTGAAGTTCTGGTCAGAAATAGTGTTTTCTGGAGAGAAAGCACCTCCCTGCCCGAGGCAGCCCGAGCACTGGGCAGCACAGCCCTGCTTACCCTGCCTCCGTACTGTAGGATGGGCGCTGGCAGGACCCTCCCCGTCACCTCCGTCATGTCATCTTTCACCTTGATCCCAAACTCCTGGATGTAGGGATCCAGGTTGTAGCTGGCGTTCTTCATCTGCAGAGGGAAGGAAGGGTTGTGGGACTGAGACCAGCTGCTGCATCCTGTCCTCCAAACTGACTCCCAGGGGAGCCAATTTCTAAGCACCCTGACCAATGCAATCCAGAGCAGAGCCTGCTCCTAAGATTCTGTAGGAAGGTTCAGACTGACAAGAGACTTCTCAAGAGCCGCAGAAGGAATATCAAATGTCCCTGGCTTCGAGAGCCCAGACACATTGGTTTGGGTAACAGGGGCACCATTAACTCAGCTGCTGGCAGAGCTGGGTTCCCCTGGCCCAGCCCAGGTTGACCTACACAGAGTTCCCACAGTGCAGCCCAAGAGCAGTGACGATGTACACCCAGAGCTGGGGTCAGTTCCCTTAATTTGTTTTCCTATTTTTAGTTCCAGTTCCCTCGGGGTCAGGTTCCACCAGCACAAGGACCTCAGTTTGCTGCATGGGTTTCCACAGTCACTCTGAGCTGGGCTCCTCTCCACAAGTGTCCATGACACACGCACAGGCGTCTCTGACCAGGGATGCACCAAGAAGTGGGGGATCAAACGAAGCCATTAACCCCACCAGCCTCTTCCCAGCAGATCACAGCTCCACAACAAGGTCCAACACGAGGCAATAACCTGCCATCAGAGCCACAGCTCCAACAATGTCCCTCCCGAGGATTTGTGCCACGTACCAGGCGACTGATTTCCTCCTGCCTGTCTGGGGCAGACCTGGCTGTTGCTTTTATCATGGTTGATGTTTGATTGTCTGTGAGCTTCTTGATGCACCGCTGCCCTGCCACAATGTTACAGACCTGCACGGCAAGGGGGAGATGGCAGCCACACGTTAGGGTCAGTGAGACACAGGGGATGACAGCCAAGCTACCCAGGGGAAGGCACTCAGGCCCTGCAGCCAGCCCCAGCCCAGCCAACACTTACCTCCAAGGGCAGGTACGTGTGCTTCTGCTCCTGGCCAACCTGAAGACAGGGCAGGTGGGGGTATTTCAGCTGCAGGTTGTATTTCTGCTTGAAGTACTGAGCCACGGTGCACTCCACTGTCTGGCCACTCTCCAGCTGCAGGGGGAACCTGGCAGGGGCAGGACACGAAGGATGCACCTCCTCAGACACTTCCACACCTCAAGTGCTACTTACCCTGCCTGGGGAGAGGGAACTGGCAGGGACCCACTCCCAGCTGCTACCAAAAAAACCAAAATGCACAAGGGTGTTATTTTCAGAAATCTAGTCAGGAATACTCTGAACCCAGCGTGGGACTGAGGTCCCTAAATAAAGCTCTCCTCACTAATCCAGCTAATCAGGACAAATGTTTATTGCAGGACATGCCACACATGCCACTGCCAGGTACATAAATACAGCACACTGGCACTCAGGAAGACTTCTGAGCCTGATGCCCTCCCTGGGAACCAAGCTGAGAAGGGAGAGGTTAACTTGCCTCTCCTGGGACGGGGCAGGAGCCCCAGGGTGGGCAGAGTGCAGGGAGCAGGACAGGATCATCTCCCTTCAAAACCACAGGAAAAATCAAACCTCCCACTGGCAGGGCTGAGGAGTGCTGAAGAGCCTGACACCCAGCACCAGCTATTTCCAGCTCCATAAGGAGCTCCATGAAAATGAAGAATTGAGATTCTTTATAGAGTCAAAGTTAGACAAGATAAGAATCAGCCTGAAGGCCCTGACAAGGCGTGGGGAGAGAGGCAGCCCCTGAACACAGAGAGGTGCCCAGGCCCAGCCTGCTCTCAGCCACAGGCAAATAATTCCAAGGCAGGGAATCACTTTATCCCCTGACAAAGCTTCTGCTTTGACAGCGTCTATTTTAAGCAAGAAGAAAACCAAACTCGGAGGTGAAAACTAGGACAATTCCTGGCATGTCAGCTCCCGCCCGCCGCAGCGCGTCGCCTGCCAGACAAAGCATCCTCTGCTCTCCCACCCGCTCCTGCATCCCTCCTGACAGGGAGCCGTGTGCTGCTGCACCCAGAGCTGCTGCAGAGCCCCAGGCTCATCCCCTCTGGCCCTCGCAGGCCGGCAGCTCCCCTCCAGCTCTCCCCGACCACAGCAGCAGCTGCTAGGAAGGAGTCTGGCTCCGATTTTTCCAAGGGCATCTTCCCAGCTGCCTTACGTCTGGTGGCTGGCCGGCCGCCTGGTAACGTTGCACACACGGTATTTCCTCTTCATCTGCCCGCAGTGGGTCACCTCGACTTTCAGACCTGAGGCGAGACAAGGAGACAGGGCAGAGGAGCTGGTAAAGGTGGGAGCCACTCCCCTTCACCCAGCTTCCCCACCAGCACCTCCCTCAAAGAGCGGTCTGGATGCCCCGTGAAGAGCATGAGGGAGGACATGGAGAGGAGACATCTGGCATGTGCAGCCCCCGTGCGCCCCGCCTCGCTGCAGGGGCTGGGTGGGAGATGAGCCACGGCCAGTGTCTGGGTAGTACCCAGCTGGGGATGGGTCCCCAGGGCTCCCCGGGGGCTCTACCTTTGATCTCCTTAGTGAAACGCACTCTCTGCGAGTCCGTCAGGGGCTTGGGCTGCTCGTCGATGTTCCGGATGTCCAGCACCTCGCACATGAACTCGATCACGGGCTGGGCTTTGTAGAAGGCGGTGGCCGACACTGGGGGACAGATTCCACGATGTGTCTCTGCTCCCAGCACACGGAGCCAGCCCAAGAACCGGCCGGATCCAGCCGCTCCAAACTGCCCCAGCCCCACCACCCGCAGCTCCCCAGCATGAAAACCACATCACCATCGATGTTGAGCATCATCTTCCACATGGCAGGTCTGACCGACTGGTGGAACCCAAACCAGACCTCCCTGCCACCTCCCAGGGGGTGGTAGTAACCTTCAGGTGGGGAGAAGAAGGAGCGGCCAACGGGAGTGTACCTGGAACCAGGGCAAACCATGTCAAACAGCATATGCCAGCCCCCGCCAGCCACAGGCACCCCCAGCCCCACCGAGCCATCGCCCAGCCCGTGTGGGCATCATCCCCTTTATTTCTGTGTCAGGAGCACCCAGAGCAATCACACCACCCGGCGTGGCCACCTCCTCCCAGACACCAGTCCCAGCCACAACAGCCTGCTAGGAGCAGGTGGCTCCCTCCTGGGCATGCTCAGTGCTCAGCATGGTCCCCACCACCCCTCACCCCTGAGGCAGGTACCTCATGGAAGCCAAGTGCCTCATGGCAACATCCAGCGCCTGGACGGACTCCAGAGGGACGGGGATCTGCCCGCTGACCAGGGCCTCGTGCAGCATGCGCCAGCTGACGATGGCCATCCATTTGATGGAGACCTTAAATATCCTGTCCTTGCCTTCCCCTGGGATCGTCACCTCAAAGTCCACCTGGGTGTGGAAGGGAAGGAGAAGGGACCATGGCATCCCCATAGGAGCAAGGAGAGGCCACCTTCACAGTCCCTCCTGGGCAGGAGGCAGGTGATGCTGCCAGCACAGAGTTTGTCACCCCACTCTTACCCGCTCGTTTCCGATGGGCAAGGCTGTGACTGTGTAGATGTTCTTCTTGCCATCGTAGACTGGCTTTCGGTCGCCGAAGATCTGCGGCTTGAAGTGCTGGACCATGTACTCCACAACTTCCCTGTACAGGTGAGCGGGGCACGAAAGGGGCAGGGGGAGAGAAAAGAAAGGTTTGTTTGGCTGGTTTCTTTACAACTTCTGGGACCTGCCTGGTTCCCACCCAGGGCACTTCTGAGCTGCAGGGCACCGAGAGCAGAGCCTGGTGCCCCCAGACAAGCAGCCACATGCCTGGCCCCATGGCTTTGGGAGGACCAGTTTGCAAAGCACGCAGGAAGGTGCCCCTGCCAGAGCTGGCTGGTGTGTGATGAGAGGGAGTAATTGCTGCCCAGGGCCACTGAAAGCATCTGCGGCGTCTGCTCGTGGCCTTCGGGGCACAGAGCTGCCCAGGCTGCCAGGGCAGCAGGGCACGGGCAGCAAAAAGGACATCAAAAGGAAAAACAAAGAAGAGAAAAGTACACGATGGCCTGAGGTCAGGGATTGCTATTTTTAACCACAGGACTGTTGCCAAAACAGTGCAGCTGCTGTGGAGAAGGAGGGGACTGTGCTGAGGTCCAGGACCTCTGAGGCTCTCGGGGACGGGAAGCAGCGCTGCTGCTGCACGAGCACGGCTGGTGGGTCCAGCCACCCAGTCACCAGGCAGCACTGGGACTCCTGCCACCATGTCACCCTGACGGCTTCCACCGGTGAAGACAGAGACAGGCACTACTGGATCTTCCACGAGGAAACTGGAAGTGGGGAACAGGTGCCAAAACCTCCAATACTTGCCTTACCTGTTGACTCTGCGTGGACATTTGTCGGGTTTGATATCCACTTCATAATGATACACATCGATCTTGGGAATGTCCACTTCAAAGTAGTTGGCCAAGAGCTTGATGGGCTTCCCGACGGTTCCTATCCCGGGCCGGCGCGGCGCCTGGAAGACCTGCTGCAGCGGGGGCAGGTATGCGCCTGCAGCTGCGGGACAGGACACGCTCAGCAGGGCTGACAGAAACCCCGTGGGCAGACAGACGGACGGACAACGCAGAGCCCCACCACCACCCCCCGGATCAGGGGGTCACCCACTACTCACACTCCTGGCAGGAGGTGACAGTGGCAGAATTTGGACCAGCACAGCTGGAGGTGGCTTCCCTGGGCACCAGCCAGCAAGAGGCAGCACCAGCTGAGCTGTCTGAGGGCACTGCCAAGCCCTCTGCTCTGCCACCAGCAGCATGCGTGGCATTTCAAACTCCAGGTCACAGCAGAACTCAAGACCCAGGACCTCGACTTTCCTTTGATCCTTAGCCCCTCCCCAGCATAATTCTCAGCTGCCATTCAGAAAAAAAAGAAAGAAAAAAAGAAGTACCATTGATGAGGAATAAAAAACTGCAGGGATGCTGGTGATAAAAACCAGAGAAAATTAAAACCAGTTTGATGAAAACCTCCCATGGATTATGGGAGGTGGCAAAATTTAAAAAAATATTAAAAAATCAATCCCAAATCCTGACTTCAAGCAGGGTGTTCTGGAGACACAGGGATGGGCACCAAGACATAGCCAGGGGAGAGAGCTGCATTTCCGAACTGACAGCACCCTTGGACTCAGATAGATATTAAGATATTGCCAAATAGTTGGGCACTGCTGCTGCTGCTCTCTGCAATGAGATCTGCCCTTCCTGCCCCACTCCCAGTTTGCCCAGCCCCACCAATCCCAGTTTGCATCTCCTCTCTGTTTCTCAAACCCCATGAGGTCTTGGCCAGCTGGGCTGGGTTTGGGGAGCGCAGCACTGGGGATATTTGGAGCTCTCCATCTGGGTGGCCAACTGTCCAAGTCAGCCCCCAAGCAGCATCCCGGCTCCAATTTCAGCTCCTGAACACATGGTGCTCTTCGCACCCCTCACTCCCATCCACCTTCTTTTTAAATCGAAATTTCTATTCCAGGCTAAAAATATCAGAAGCAGAAGAAAAAACGGAATTGCAGCAAACTTCAGATTTGCTCTTCAGTTTTACACCCCATTTCTGCAACACTTCTCGTGCTGGTGGAAGGTCACCACGCTGCAGGACACCAAGGGGACGGGATGACCCTTGCGAGCACCCGCTGAGCAAAGTGCAGCAGGAACTTCTGCAGAGCCAGCTCTTGCTTCTGCCCCACACCCAGAGCCTGGAGCTCCCAAACCTGCAGGAGTCCCAAGCCTGGTGCTAACCCGGCCTCAGCAACCCTCGGGCCAGGCAGTGTGGGACACAGAGTGGTCCAAGGAGCAGGTTAGGGACCTTCAAGGCCAACTCAGGGCTCCCAGGCTGTGGAAGCTGCTCTGGGACAGGGTGGCCACTGGTACCCCCGAGACAAACGGCTGCACTGCTCTCTAAGGGCAGCTCGTTTGAAGAAACTGGTTTTCAGAGGAGTTACTCGCAGGGTAATTCATGTCTTCACATGACCAACATTTCTTGGCAATCGCCAGCTCGCTGGCTGCGAGCTGATGCATTTTTCAATCACAGTTCACAATCAAAGAGGCATCTGCCAGCCCTGCCAGAGCCTCCAGCCCCTGCTCTTGCCTGAGCTGCAGAGGGGTGGCCTGACAGTCCTGCACCCATCCCACAACCCCAGCACTGGCCAGACCAAAAGGAACCCTGCATTCTACAGACCCTCTCACCAGTAAAGCTTCACAATTAGGATCAGAAGGATCGGCTTCCAGCAACACAGAAGTTGGAGCAGGGGAAGAGCATGAGAAGCCCTCCCGTTGAAGAGGCAGGGGCAGCTGAGATGACATGTGAAGTGACCATAGCCCCCATTCCCAGTCCCCCTGCACCACTGGCGAGGAGGAGGTGGAGAAATCAGGAGTGAAGTAGAGCTTGGGAAGAAGGGAGGGGTAAAGAGAAGGCGTTTCAAGATTTGTTTTTATTTCTCATTATCCTACTCTGACTTGATTGGTAATAAATTAAGCTAATTTTTCCAAGTGGAGTCTGTTTTGCCTGTGGCAGTAATTGCTGAGTGATCACTCCCTGTCCTTATCTCAACCCAGGAGCCTTTCCTTGTATCTTCCCATTCCTGGCCCTGCTGAGGAGGGCTGTGATCCAGGGGCTTTGGTGGGCACTTGATGCTCAGCCAGGGCCAACCCACCACAGGGAGGGTGCAAACCTTCCTGAAATCTGCCATCCACCTGGCTCAGAGGACACTGTGCCAGGGAACCCCAGGCAGCACCACGGGGAGACCCCGGGCACCTCATGCCCACAGCCCCCAGCTGCAACTCAAAGCAGAGGCAAAGGGACCAGAGGCAAAACTTGTTGGTTATCCATCAGTAGAAGAAAACTCGTTTAAAATTGCCCCGAATTGCCCAGGGACTGGGAGCTTCTGCATCCCGGGGGCTCCCGCATCCCGGGGGGCTCCCGCATACCTCGACTCTCCATGGCGAAGCCGCACAGGCTCCCACTTTGTCATGTAAATGTGGGCGCCCGGGGGCCGGGGGGCTGGAGGGCGAGTGTTGTTCCTGCAGCACAATGCGGCCAGTGAGCGGGATGAAATCCGCCTGCCATTATAAATTCAGCGGCCGGAGGGGGGGATCGCAGACTTTGGAACACAAAAGCCCTGCCCCGGGGACACGCCAGCGGCGGGAGCGTCGCCGCCACCGTCACCCCCTGGCAGGGAGCTCGCCGAGCGCCGTCGGGCGCAGACGGCGGCGAGGGCAGCGCCGGAGAGGTGAGGGGAAGAGTCCGTTTGGGGTAATTAGCGCTGGAATTACACTTGGCTTCTATTATTTATCTTAACAGCTGGGGAACGCAACCCGCTGCCCAACAGCTGCCCGGGCAGAGCCGCCGGTGGGACGGCACGAAATTACCATGTCATTGAAATCCTCCCCAGCGCCGCATTCAGCCGAGGGGCCGCGGGAACGGGGACGAGACAAAAGGGAGTTTTATTGCGGCGGGGCCGCCACAGCCCCCTCCCCACGCAGCCGGCCCCGCCAAGGCAGCCCCAGACACGACAGACGCCGCCGGGATGCGCGGCGCGGTCCCTCCTCACCCCGAGCCATCATCTCCCACCCTCGACCAGTCCCAGAAACCTCACAGGGAACCGAGACCCCCTGTTAGGAGGCAACTGCTGGTGGGATGAGCGAGTGGCTTTCCTGATCTCCCGGCTCAGCACCGTGACCGACACCATCCCACAAAGCCCTGACTTCAAAAGGCAGCATCTCTGCCAAGCCCGGACGCTGCCCCTGCCACCCGCTCCTTCCCGAGCCACCGCGGCCACAACCCGCTCCCCCCTCGGTCTGACACCGAACTGAGTTTCAGTAGATCACGCCCACGTGGGGCAGAGGCTGCAGCCGTCCACACGCAGCTTTAAACCCATTCCATGCCCCACAGCCCATCTCCTGAGGGAAAGCTGGAGCTGCCCAAGCGCTGCTCCTGCCCCACGGTGTGGTGGCTGCGTCCAAGAAAGGTGCCAAAATAGGCTCCAGTCTGTTTTACCGTGGTACTTCTGAGAACACTTCAGTTCTCTGTACCCTCAACACTAGAGCACCCAGTGCTGCCAAGGGCATCGTTGGGCCGTGTCAAACCTCAGCTTTCTGCCTGGGAATCACGGCTGACAAGCTCCAAAGCATCAAGATAAAAACCTGCCCTGACACCACGGCCACAGCCACTGTCCCTGCACCCTACGAGGTGCAGCCCCGTGGGCCAGGGTGGGACAGAGAGCAAGCCTGTGGAGGCTGCGACGGTGCCCAACGAGGAGCAGCAAGAACATCACCAGCTCCAGCACACCCCGCCACAGGGACTGGAAACCAGCTGCTCTGGCCCCGAGGAGGGCAGCATAGCGTGGTGATGCCAGTGGCACGGACACAGCTCGACCCACAGTGGCATGAACCAACCCACACGGGTCTTGCTGAGCCACCCCAAGCTGCCCAGTGGCTCCACATCTTCCTTTCCAGACCCTCTGATGGGCTGTGACAAACACCCAGCACCATGAGTGCCACAACCTCTGCCAACTGCAATGGGTGGCTTGTCCTGTGTGACCCCACATCACAGTCTGGGGTCCCCACTGACCAGTCAACAGCTGCCCACCCACAGGGTCTCCCACAGTCCTTCCAGGCAGCAGCCAGGGACACGCAGAGCCAGGAGCAGCAGACAAAGGCAGCCCCCAGTGCTGGAGGGGACTGGACAAAGGTGACACCAGCTCCTCTCTGCATCCCACCATGTGTCTGTGCAGGGTGTGCTGCACCACAGGCAGCTGGGGGCTCAGGGGGAGGAGGTAAAAACCCCCAGGCAGCCCCACCACACATCACCCTGACGAAAGAGCAGAGCTTTTCTGCTTGATTTGGCCTCCTTTTGCTGTCTGCCATCTTAATGACTTGTCCCCGTTTTGTTCTTCCCCAGCCTCAGCGAGCGGCAGCAGAGGGTGTTTCAAGATAAATCACACGTGTCTCTGGGCGAGGTGCTTCTCCTGGCTTTGTTTCTTGTTATAATCCCATCCCAGAAACAGGCACACACGATTTTGTGCTTCCTGAAGATAAAGAGATCCAACCGACGGAACAGCTCTGGGGCTTTTGCAGGGTTTAGCACAGGAAGACAACGGTTAAGCTCGACAGCGTGTAGGAAGTTTGTGAGGGATAAAGAAAACTACAAGTTGGGGGGAAACCCACTTTAGCTTTTAAAACAAACACATGCACTGCCTCCCTGAGCAGTGCCTGCAGGTCAGGAGCTGCCCTGGGCTCCCCCAGAGACTTTCCAGACACGGTCACGCTGGGCACATCCAGGCATACACCGAGTTTCTGTTTTATTACCCCAGGAGGTCACAGCCTGGCACTGTCAGAGCTTGTACACGAGGCTCAGGCCATACCCAGGGACAGGTAAAGGAATGCTAAGGCCTGGTGAGATCTCTGGTGGCTCCTGTGACATGGAGAAATCACCCGCCCTGCACACAGGGTGACCCAGATGACCTGCCAGATTTGGGAGGGAAGGTGAAATTCCCAAGAGCACAGCCCCAACTGCCCAGGGACACTCTGTGCCATCAGCAGGACCATGCTCCAAACCCACACCTCAAGCTTGGCCCCATCCCACTCAAGAGACTGTCCAAAAGCATCTGAACAGAATTAGTCAAGGCTGGAGGCAGGAGGGTGCAGGCACCCGGCAGCGTTATCAGCGTCACCCGGAGGTGCTGGCAAAGCCCCCAGTGCCCGCACAGCCACCAAATCACAGCTTCCAGAGACCAATAAATCACCCCAAACACAAAGCACTGGCAGCCAGAAGGTATCACAGACAGGATGAGATCTCCTCACCACGCTGAAAATTAAATACCGTAAGGAAGGACCAAACTTTGACTGTAAATGTGCAGCAGCTTCATGCCAAAACCTCACTGCGGGCAGCAAACCTGCCAGGGCGAGAGCAAAAAGGGCAGCAAAGCCCAGACCCCATCGCTCCCTCCCCTCCTCCGGGCTTGTTTTAGGCACCCAAATCTTCCTGTGCCTTAGAGCAGCAAGGAGCTCACGATGCTCACGCTGGGCACGGGAGAGAGCGGCCGGAGGGCGAGTTCTGGGCTCTCCAAACCCCCGCGGAGCAGCTCGGCACGAAGGGGCCGGGTCCGAAAGCACCGTCAGCTGCTGCCGGGCGTGCGGAGGTTGGGATGGGGCGCGGGGCGGACGCTGGAGCCGAGTCCCCGCAGCCCCTCGCCGGCAGCCGGCCGCGCACAGCCCCGGCTCCGCGCATGCCCCGGTGCGGGGAGCGGAGCCGCTCCGCGCTGTCACGACGCGCAGCATCCCCGGCCCCGCGCCAGCTCCCGGCCTGCGCCCCGCAACACCGCACCGGGGGGACGGGGAGCTGGGGGGACGGGACGGGGAGCCGAGGGGATGCTAAATACGACTTAACTCTATTTGCACGCTTGGGTTGTTTTGTTTGGGGTTTTTTTGGTTTGTTTTTTTTTTTT
>JANHGL010025861.1:0-40592 GCA_024611195.1 Ceyx melanurus
ACCACGCTGGCTTTTACCCATCTTTTACTGCTGTATCAACAGAAGATGGACATCAGCAGTCCACAGCACTATGCCCACCAGAGGCACTACAATCAGGCAATCATTCTTACAGTGAACTGTCTTTTCAGGCAGCCGTCAATGATAACATTCTAGAGTCAGCCAGGCCAAATGGCTGTTGGATGTTGAATATTAACCCAAAAGCAGAAATTCAAGGTGAAAAGGTGACTTTCTTCAAGCTGTGTGGTCGTTAAATGGCAAGGTCCTCAGAAGGAGGATCCAGCTTGTGAGTCACACCATACACAAACTGCCTCCAAATTGCCATTCTCATGGCAAGCAAGTTTTCCCCAAGCCTTTCCTGGAAGCCCTCCATGCTAATCTGCACAAATTGAAAGAAATCCTTCCTTTGTTGGAGAATAAAAGTGATTCATTCACTGCATAATTTAATGGTCTGGAGAATCAGGTGGTGGAGACAGAAAGGCATGTAGAGGTAATTGAGTCTGAAATCATTGATCTGGAGAAAATAGAACCAGAGCATAAACCCATTGCCAACTGTAATCAAATCTTTTGCTCACAGAATGGGTAGAACAAATGTAAAAACAGGTACAAGCCAACATTATCTGAGCACAGTGCTTCCCACCTGAAAGGTGGGAAAGGAATGACTCCCACGGGGAACTCACTACTGGTTCTTCCAGGGACTCAGAAAAAAAAAAAGAAGACATCCAGAAAGATTTTCTCTGAAATCATGAGACTGATGAAAAGCAAACTGTTGGTATTCTGTGCAACTAAAGCTATTCAAAGTCAGTAATATTGTCACTGAAAACCCTACAACCTTAATAAATGCACTAAACTGCAGGACTCAAAACTACCATAAAGCTGGTGTGTTAAGATTGTTCTTTTTTTCTTTTTTCTTTTTTTTTTTTCCACTTGAAATTACTGAGGTTTTAAAATGTTAGAAGCCAAAATTGATGTCATCTATATGAATGTCATTTATCCATATGGGGACTTTACTTGGTGAGTAATGTAACCCCTAATTATTTGACAAAGATGAAGATATCAATTAACGAGCTATCATATTGCTGCATTAAAACATTTTGGTCACTTTCTAACCACTGGATCTATCTGTTGAACTAGTTGGAAAGAGCTTTTTAATACACTTACTGTCACCTTAAACTATAAGGCCTGGCAGATAGTAGGGATGTTGAAAACAAAGGTTGAAGTTTCATAATCAGGTGAAAGTTGATATGTGATTTTTCTCCCTTAGGAGCACATAAACTTATTAAAAACACAATTAAAGGTAAGGATGAGTTGCTTGTTTGGTATAGTGCAATATAGCAACAAATTAAAGAGCTGTTCAAACAGATCACATTTAGGGAGGGTAAGAGACAAAGCAAACAGTGAGGACCAGTAGCATGGATGGGAACAGTGCCTTGTCATGCCACTGGAGGCACTGGATTCAGATCATGATTCTTGGACTCAGTTCTATGTCTCTGAACAACTAATATGCCAACAAATTTATTGTAATTATCATTTTCATTATTGCCCTGCTACAATACCTTTGTTTAGAGTATTTGAACAAAGCAGCCCACTTCTCACAGGAAAAATATTAGTAAAATGGAAAGGACAAAGTTACTAGTGTTGTATATGCAATATTACAGCCACTTCAACTATTTCTGTTTCAGGTGTTTGTAAGCCTTTTACTTCTTAGCCATAAAAATCAGCCTTGTAACAGCACTACAAACCATTAAGTCAATGGATGATGTACTGTAATACAATTATTCATCTGGCTAATTTATTTGGATCACAGGTTATAAGAGGCAGGACTCTCCTGAACACTTTCTGAACACAGAGTAGCTCAAGGGAGGTTTGTTATGTTACCCTGATACTACTATTTAAAAACATCCCTGCCCACAGACACAATGTAGGGGAGGATGATAATGAAGGGACAGCCATGGGAGTCTCTGCCCTAGGAACAACAAAGCATATTTCAAAAAAGAGCAGCCTTACTTGCTATCATGTTTGCATCTATAATGCAGTTTAACCACATCAGTATGTGGTACAACTGTGCTGTAACCTTGTACATGCAAATAAAAGCACATGGGAAGTGGATGACACTTTGGATTATCACTCAGCCACTAGGAAGATGCCAAATACATCTACTTCCTATCTTTTTCTCACATAAAATTCCATTCCCACATACTAGTAGCTAATTTAGTGCCTATCTTCATGGGAGCACAGTTATTTCTCTGTTCCCTGTTTTACAGATTTCATTGTTGAATTTCATCCTCTGTTTTATTCTCAAACATTTTCTGCCATAAGATCTTCTGAACCTTTTGGTGGTCCATCTATTTCAGCTGTTCAGACTGATTCTTTCAAAAGATTCTGCCTCATTCCTCACACCACTTCTTCCAAATTGAAGATGCTGAATGCAGGTCTCAGCATGGATCCCAGTGGGATGTCACCAGGATTTCTCATTTCTAAAAAGAGGCCATTTATTCCTCCCTTTTCACTTCTAGCTTTTTATTTGTGTCTCACAGAATCTTACTTATCCTATGAGAGAATAGTCTCTAAAAATATTTGTAGAAATCTGTCTCCAAAAAGTATTTAAACTAAAATACACACATATTGACTTGATCATCCTCATCCACATGCTTACTGTCTTCATGGAACAGCTCAGAAGATTCATCATGCATGAATTTCTTTAACACACACAAGAAAAAAAAAAAAGGTTCAACTCTTCTCTAATTGTCAGTTCTCATTATCATTTCTATTAATTTATTTCCTATGTAAATCAGACATACTGGTCTGTTCCTGCCAAATTAATCTATGGACTTCTTTTAACATAGTTATATTGTCATCTTCCATTCCTCTAATTCCAGGATTGGCCATCACATAGTTCATTGGTTCTGTGTTTTAGTTCCCTTAAAACCCTTGGGCATCCACCATATGATCCCATCCTTTGTTCCTTTGCAGTTTTTTGGTGGGATTTTTTTCCCCCTTAAAACTTCTCCAAATACTTCACAGTCAAAAATGAGCCCATAAAAACATCATCTACTCCAGACACAATTATGCAGTGCCTAATGTGTAATAAATAGACCTTCAAAACAGATCATGAAAGTTTTCCACTAAAGAAGAAAGAAAAATTGTGAACAAATTAGGCCATACTTTTTCTCACATGAGCTGAGTCTAGGGAAAAAAAAGTAAAAATAAAATAAAATAAAATAATAATAATAAAAAAACAGCTTGAAAAGATGAAAAAAAGTCTGAAAAACCTGAAAACTAAATCTACGTAGGTAGCATTTTTGTCATTTAGCTCATCATGTTCACCCAAAGACAAGCCTGTTGGCAGTGTGCCACATGCCTTAGTTACGTGGCTGCCAACTTTATTCTTGGACTCCAAATGCTGCCCCTGGTTTGTTTCCAGATAGGTACTTTCTTAGGTAGAGTGTCAGTTGACATTGGATTGTAGAGGCCAAGCATTCCAGTGTCATACTGAAGTTTGAAAAAAGAAGCATGGATTTGTCTTACACATCACTCTGCCTGGATGGCATAATATTTTAGAAATGATGACCCACCTTTCCACCTCATCCTACAGGCAAGGTGATCCTACAGGTACTCTAACTCCTGTTCTTTGCATCTTAAAGGAGGAAGGTTTGTGCAAAGGTTCATATGTTTCTAAGAGAGAGAGCTCTTTTATGAGACAATATGATACATGCCAGAAGTATGCTATGAGATATTCTTATTATCTTTACTAAACGTTCTTTAACAACAACAACAACAATCTGGAACCAATCTATTTTATTTCACAGCTGTAAATACTCTACTAAAGCATAAGAGAAACAAACTATTTGCAGTAGTCCTTGCTGAGAAACCATGCTTCTTCTAAGGTTAGACAGTCAGGTTTGGCAGAGAATGAGTAATCTTCTAAAGACATTACTGTAAATCAGAAGACAGACTCTTGGACTTAATAATACAACAATGATAATAAACAATAGTGCTGTTAGTAACAGAATATATTTCTAAATGCCAGTAATAGTATTTTTAAACAAAAAAAAGGCTAACAATGTACTGTAGATGTGTACTATGAGGAACATTAGCATGTAGCTGCCAGACAATCTCAATGAAGGATTTCATTGTTGAGTTATGATATCATTGTATTTGATATTATTATACACATACACTCAGATCTGCTGCAGACCACATACAAGAAGAATTCCAAGCAGCCTCAGAGGTTATAATTAACCCTTTGCCAGGCAGAGTTTATAGGTAATTAAATAACACTATAGAACATACCTAGTTCTAGAACAGTTACTGCAGTGTTACTCTCCACCTATTGTGATGACAACTCAGTTAAGGTAGAAAACATTCATTTCTGGTTTTCAGTAGACAACACTTAATACTTAAGGATGTATCCATGTACTATATTCAAATACCTTAGCACAAAATGTGATTAACAAATCCTTCTTTTCATACACATCTGTTCTCCACCTGTTTTCTTAAGGTTTATTTCTATAGATCAAAATACTAGCCCTCTCAAGGAAACTTTCATTTGGACAGGTGAAGATGTATGAACAATCCTCCTACCTTTAGCAGGTAAGCTTGGCAGTCACTGACATAGTCATACTCCAATCCATCAAAGGTATAATAATGTCTATCACCATAAATAGTGCATACAGCAGGACAGGGGTAAGTAGTGCAGTTGAATATCCCTCTCCGACAAACACTGTAAGGAAAATTAACAATCAGTATCTCTTTGTAGCAGGGTAATTTTCTTTTTCTTTTAAAGAAAAAGCCTTTTTGGGTTCTTCATTTCAAGTCCTAGAGAAATTCATGATAGGAAGAAAATTCTCAGACCTTGAAAAATAGATCTAGTCCGTGGATTGCTTCTCAAGTTATTGGTGATGCCACATCAGAAAATAGTTGTGCATTTTGCCATCAGCACATATGTACAATAAAAATTTATAAGAAATTAATGCAAAATTTAATACTTTTTTATAGCTTATGCAATATTTCCAGCACTGCCTTCAGTATAGATAAGATGCCATGACACAACAACCTCATTCATAAATCAATATTATTTTTTTCTCAAGATATTCTGATAAAATTCTTCACATACTCAATGCAAAACACCTCCAGTTGCCACCTGTAAGATTTAAGGGTATCAGACAGGTACAGAATTAGTTAAAAAAATAAATGCTGATATTTTGTGGGAATACTTTTCCTGTCAGCTACATTCAGTGATTTATATTCGTTTGTATTAAGATAGTACTGACAGCCTCTAGTCTGCTTTGTGTAAATTATAAGCTCAGTTGATTTGCCAGTGAGGTTTCTAACTGATTAAAAACTGCCATACAAACTTTTTTATTATTATAAAATCTATACTTAACTGACTAATATTTTATCTAGAAAATGATAATAGATTAAAAACTGATTTATGCATGTCACTTACCAGGTGTAACATGGTGTAGTTATCACTTCTCCTGAGAGAAATTCCCTGTCTTTCCAGGTGCATGGACAGCTGTCAGGAATATAACATTTCCCTCTATGCTCAGCCATCCTTCAAAATGAAAGAATTGTTAAGATGAGAGCATAAAACCATAAGTAGATCAACATAACAGTGTATACTGTATTGTCTGAAGCCATCCAATGGCAACCAGTCTACCCTCCAGCCAAGGACAATTATTTCAGCAGCAAGAGCTGTCCAAATCAAATGATCTCCACAGGCCACAGATGGAGACCTTGCAAAGCTCACAGTTGCCTCTCCCCTTTGTCCTCAAAAAGGATATGTTGGTGTGGGGCAGTAGCTCCTATGCAAAAATAAAAGTGTTGTAATACTCTTCCCTGTAAACTGCAGAGCACCTGTGTGTTATGGACCCTGCTGAGGCTGCAGCCAGGTGCCCTTCCCTTCCCTCTCTGCTGCTCCCTCATCCTCCTGTGCCAGGAAGGGCTATGGCAGCTGTTGCAGAGTTAGCAGGACAAAAGAAACAATTTAGGAAGGATGGTGATAGAGGTTACCTGCCTACCCTAAGGAAGTGGAAACAAGTAACAAGGTTAAGACAAAACAGTGGCATTTAGTGCAAAAAGCAGTAAATCTATTTATATTATATCATGGATAATAGACCCAGAGATGTGTCTAACCTGTTTCCTTGTTTCTGCCTGCTTGCCAACATTAACTTAAATTTAAAAAGTTACTGTCCTCCCTGCTCTATAGGGGAGCAGTTCTTGCCACTGTCATTGGAAAACACAGATGAAAATAAAGATGTGTTTTCAAAATAAGATCTTGAGATCCCTTCACTTGAAGTTGAATTTAAAAAGAATACACAGGTTAGAGTTTTCTTCTCCCATAATTACTGTTCATTAAAGATTAACTGGTTTTAAGTAAGAGTCAACTAAAAGAACCACAAGCTGACGTGCAGAAAATTTAGAACATTTTTATTTTTACTTGTGCATACCAGAGTCCCTCCTGTCATGGGTTTCCAAAAGATAGGCTATCAGTGACCTGCACTAGCTGCTTGCTTTATTAGATAAATAGTCTCCAGAAGAATTGAATATTCTACACTGTAATCCTAGGTTATTGGGTCAAACAATGGATAGTGCTAAAATAAGGTGGGAAAAGAGAAACAAAGGGAAGAACAGTCTCTTAAGAGAATAAAAAATATATATATAACAGTAAAACTTGTCATAACAAGTCTTTCATGACTTGTCTATATAGATTTAATAACATAAGGTACATGCTTGACTGTGAAAGCAGAGATTTAGCTGTTTTCTCATTTATATCTAATTCAAATTTTCAATTTATTTTTCATGACAAAGCGATAGTTTAATAAAAATATCACAGAGTTTCAGTAAAAAATTACTTGACTTTATATCATGCCTTGTACAGATCAGTGTATTTCTGTGTTAGAAATCATTGTTTATTCCTATAACACTAATAGTCTTGAATGCTAACTCCTCATTTGAGGCAGAGGTTGTAGAGGACTACAGAACACCAGGCAAGGACAACCAGTGAAATCTTAGTTATGCCTGCAATCTGCCCTTCACCAGTGCTTAATCATCTATGAACATCACAAGTTGCTGGAAGGGGAATTCTGGCAATCTCATTACACTCTGATCTGTCACAAGTGATAAACTCTCAGGGGGCCATCAGCTACACGTACACTGAAATAAAATCAACTGCTGAAAAAACATGGAGCGCTCCACCTGAGGTAAAATTGCAGCAATTTGCACAACATATTTGTCTCTTCAAATCTAAATGTGCACCAGGCAGGTATCAGGGGAGGGCATGGAAACAGATGGGGAGAGTGGCAGCTGATCCTGACAGAAACTTCACAACAAATGCTTTTAGCTTTTCTACTTTGCTTTGACCCCTGCAAAGCTCAGCAGACTGTTTCTGGGCACCGTGTCCAAATATGTGAGCTGAGAAAACAAAAACTTTGGCTGAGCTTAGAAAGGCAGAGAGAATGAAGAAGAAGAGGGCAGAATGCAGCTCACACACCCCTCTCCTTCCTACCCCAGCTTGGGCATCAATAATCTAAGCCTGAGTAGAAGTCTATGTGAGACCATTACCTGGGCTGTAAACAGGTGATTTGCACTACCATTTTTTTGCTTGTACATGTCTGCATTCAAATAAACTATACTCTGCAAGCAGTGGGAGTCCCAAATACCAGTCAATTGGTCATAAGATGGATGTCTCACAAGATAGTTGCAGAGTTAAACTGTGAAAAATGTGTGTATGGCTGGTGCTCCAGGTGTCTCTGCCAAAGCTTACCCAGGGGGGCAAATGCAGCCACTTGCACAGGGTGGTGAGGGAACACAGGAGAAGTTCATGGCAAGGTTTGCACAAGAGATCCCACAATTCACACCTGCTGCTGGTAATCCAGGCACAGGAGATCTGCAGTCATAGTAGATTTTTCCTTCAGGGCATATGTGAACTTGAAATGCAAAATTCAAATTCAATTAGTTCTTTTACAATTAAGGTTCCATTTCTTTTTCTTCACAATCTATTTATTTTAATGAACAGTTAACCTACAGCACACAAGAATACAATCTGAATAAAATTCTATAATTTCATTTGTATTACAGAGATATAAAATGAATATGTTATAATTAAAAAAAAATAAAAAAATAAAAAGACCAAAACTTACTATTAAACATCTGGATATATGCAGCCATTCTTAAAAATGGTGTATTTACTCTTTAGATTTACAAACTTTAGAAGGAGCCTAATTTTCAGTGCAATGAAATCCCTTCAAAATTCATTAGGAACTCATTAAATATTTACTTTCTAGAAATCAAGAACTTAAGGCTTGATAAAGATGGAATGTGAGCCTAATTTTAGTATTTCCATGAGAACATAGTGACTTACACATCATAAGGATATTTTTTTTTCCAAGTCACTTAGTAGTACAACAAAACAAACTAACCAAACAACAACAAAAAAAACCAAAATAAAACAAAAAAAAACCCCAACAAAACAAAATATAATAAAACCAAAACCAAAACAAACTAAAAAAAAAACAACACACAGACAACTTGTGCTCCTAACCTATTTTAAATACATCATGACATTAAGTATCTCATAAAGAAAATACATATGAAGAGAAAAACAAATGACTATGTCAAAAACTTTCTCTGTCCAACTGCAATATGAAGCAACTCTCTAAATTACCTGTATTTTCTGTAGTGGCTTCAATACATTTCATTGTTCCATTCAAACACTGACTGAAAAAGAAAAGCAAACCCATCATTCAAGGGGAAAATGTTTTGTAGCCACCATGTTAAAAAAGATAATATAATTTAATTTAAACAACAGAAATGAGGAGGAGTAGGAGGATTAAAGTCCAAATGCATGAATTCCAATCAACATTTTATTGGTGTTGCCTAGCTGCTGATCTTTAATGAGGGCCCAAACTCACAAAGGTATTTGTGTACTAGTTAATTGACTCACTTTCATTGAAATAAAAAAGAAGCTGGGCATGGCAGCCTCTGGGGGAACAGAAGTGATTCAGGGTGCTGGCAAGGTAACACAAAACCTTATCCACCCTGGTGATATGGAAGGATACAATATGGAAATCTCCTGTTGCACAAACATTAGGATAGACAACTTGATTCTTTTTGTGATAAAATACAGAAGGTCACTTTTGACAATAAAACTAGTCCTCATTTTTCCTTGTCCTTAAATAAAAATAATGAAAAAACCCCAAAGTATTGCAGTGGTCTAGCAGTGTCAGGAAAATGAAGCCCCTACTCTCAACTCTTGAATTATTTGATACTTGATTGACTCTAATAGATGAGACCTCAGCAAGAATCAACTTTGACACAAAAGTCACAGATGTGATTTTAAATCAGCAGGTTGAGAAAATTTCTTGTAAAATGAATAAGTTTGACCAGGAAATCTGGGAGGTTTCTCCACTTGTTTCAGTGAGGTCCCGAGTCCATCACAAATTAATAATTTAAAATAACACAAATGTAGCTCCCTGCAAGCCTTTGTTTGAAAGACTTTCCAAAATAGAATCACATTGTTTGTTCTTTCAAAACCAGGCTCATATTGCTATCATAATGCCCCCAGAACAGGACTGCAACACTTATCTGTGTGTTTTGAGATACTCTTTAGTCCCTGGCTTACAGAATTTTCCAGGTATCCTGTTGTTAAAACAAGCAGGTAAGTAATCCAATTTATATTAGGCTCCCTTTTACCAAGCATGCAACAAAAAGAAAATCCTGATACAACAGCCCTTCTTTCTAAGTGAACAAAATATCAAGGCTCTTGAGTAGCATCCAAAGTTTGATACATGAAAGATATAACTCTTGGCATCCAAACCTACCAGGAGCCTGTTGGCGTAGGGACAATTTCCCCAGGCTGGAGGGCTTTGCCTTTGTAATGACAATGACAGGCAGATCTGTTAAAAGAATATTTAAGCATGTAGATTCAAAAGCAATATGAAATGGGATTTAAGGGCAATCTATTTCTCAAGCTACTAGAATAAGCAGGCCTTATAATTCATTCATTCAATCTGCATTTTCAATATACTATTAAAGGCACAAACTGAAGGCTGACACTATGACCATATTGAAGTCAGTAGCAAAACTCCTGCTGCCTTCAACAAAGCCAGGATTTTCCTCAATCTCCATATTCTTTATTTGCTGTTTCTGTGCATTAGTCTTAGTGAAAGGATTTTTTTCTCCCAGTTATGAATAGTACAGCAACATATAGTTCCTATTCAAAGTACTGTCAAAATCATAGGACAGAGGAATTATCATAGCAAAATCAAACTATGGTAAGAGCCAGGTGGCATAGAAGTAGCAACAGAATTCCCTAGAAACCATGCAAAAATATGGGAATATCAATTCTTCTCACACTCTTGAACAGTTTGCAACAGTCTTTATGCCTAGATGTTTATTTATTAAAAAATAAATAGTGCAATGAACAGCAGTAACTGTATAATCTTGAAATTTATATAAATACACATTCCAGTTTTTAATTCAGTACCTGAGCTCAATAACTCCCCATGGTGGTAAACTATAAAATATTGGTGCACAGTATATAAAACCTATTTCCTCTGGCCCTTTTCTTCCATTTAACTGAGGGAGTTTGCATTGTGAGACAGAAAAATAACAATTCAAGCCACTCTCTCCATACTATCCCTGACTTTGTGAACTACATATGAATCTACTATGTAGATTCCCTCTCATTTTTTTTCTTAAGTGTTAAAAAAGATATTTTCATGTGAAAATTTTCCCATATACTAAAAAAAGTTTCACCACCCTTCTCTAAAGCACTGTGACATATCTTTTCTGAAGTCCAGAAGGTGGATGTACACACAGCAGAAGATGAGATCTTGGCCTACTCATATATTCTGTTTTCTTATGACTTACATTGACACACAAAAGTTGACTGACTCTTCGAAATATTTCCCATCAGGACAATTACATCCTTCTGCACAGTCCTCACCACAGGCAGTTGCCATAGAAAGTGAAGCACAGGAGTGTTTACAGAAAGAGGAGCACTGGTGGTAAAGCATACCACTGTGACACACCACAGCTGCAGGAGAGAAAGGAGAACAACATACTTTATATGTGAAAAATAGAAAACAAAGCAGTGCATCATGTGAGTGCAAAACAGCAAAGCAAAATGGTCTCATGTTGCACTGGAGTGTGCATGAGGAAAAATAGGTTATTTTACTGATTTCTTAAGTTAGTAATGTTTAGATTCAGGTGAGTTTATGTTATGTTATGCTAAGTTATATTTATTCCAGCCAAACTATTGTCTATTTTGTAGCAATAGATGAGTATTCTTTATATATGTTGAGTGTATGTGTGTGTGGTGGGTGTGTCTAACAACACAGGCTTCCAAGAGAGGAAGACTGGTTCAGTTAAGGTCAAGGCTTAGCCAACAGAAATGGACAGGTACCCCCTGTGAGGCAGCTTGGAGCCCCCAACTCAGATGCCTAACATAAAGGCTAATACCCTTCTCTGAGTATCTCATTATTCCACAGCACAATTCTACTTTCTAGGAAAAAGCAACCAAACGAACGAACAAAACCAAACCTGCATTTAGTGAATATTTGTATAATTTTGCACATTTCTCAGATACTCCATTCTGAAAACACTCACCACAGTAAGAAACACGAGCTCTGAAGTCAGTGATGATGCCGTGCTTGCCACAGACATAAGCATAGTGTGCCAGGGCATTGCACAAACAGCTGCGCCCGCAGCTGCACGCGTCGAAGCGGCAGAGCTGGTAATATAGTCCCGGGCTGATGTAGGCATGGCAGGGAGCAAAAGCTTCTTGATTGATGATATCACAGTGAGATGCATAGCCAACTAAGAGAAGGTGACATTGGTTTAGCCAGATCCATAACAGTTAGTCAAATTAATACCTTAGACTATTAAAAGCAAACAGCCAGTGTGCAACAAGAACTTGTGCAGTTGTAATTGTGTTTAAGGCAATTTTGCTGGTAAAAGTGTCCCTATCCTTTATCATCTCTGTTCATTCCCACATACATACAGTGACACACCACCAGGATTTTCTGAGTAAATTCAAGCAGAGATGTGACTTGTTTGAAAAGCAACCTGACAAAATAAGTAAACAACTATTTCTTTTTCAGTTTCAGCAGATTAAGATCATCGTGGACCTGGAAAAATGCATGTGCTGGCTCAGCACAGATGTAAATGTGCAGCCAGACCTCTTACTCAGGGACTGCTCTTTCCAGGGACTGTTTTTTCCAAGTGATTATTACAGGGTCACAGGAAAATTCAGACTGGAAGTAACCCCAAAAGGCTATGTAGTACACCCTCCTGTGCTAAGCAGATTACATTTATGTCAAAGTCCACCTTCACTGAGGAAGCACAAAACTTAAGGTGAAGCATGAAGCATCTTGAAGAGAGCTAACTTGGCTGAGATGTACTATTTTAGAAAGCAGACATTGCTGAAGGCATAAAAAGTCTTAGAATACCCCAGATACTTAAAGGTTTATGGTTAATTCTAGGCTTGCTCCTACATGCTCTAAATATGGTCAGATCCCACATCCTTAGTGAGGCCTTATGTCTGAAACATTAAAAACATTAGACTGAATTCTGACAGAATTGGCAACTGCTGTCTTCCCATTGTCTTCATTAATTGAAAAGAACAGCAAAATGGAAAGGAGGAGACAGTGAAAGTTCAACACAAAACACAGGCATGTTAACAAGTCAAAACTAAATCTTTACTCAGGAATTTGAACAAACCCATTGAATCTTAGACTGTTTGCATCAGTTTGTGTCAGAAACCACAGATGGAAGATAAGGAAACTGTCCTGGGTTCAGCTAGGATACAGTTAATTTCCACAAGAAGCTGGGAGAGAAGCCAACCAAATGAGGCAGTGGGATATTTAATACCATACTGACATTATGCCCACTATAAGGGGAGGGTTGGCTGGGAGCAGGCACTGGGGTTGGAGCATGGGTGATCAGTTTGCAGGGCTAGGCTGTCTGGGCAGTGAGTGCTGAGCTGTATATTATTCATTTCATTAAATGAATTCATTTTCATTAAAGCTTTTAAATTTTGTTTTCCATCCCAGAAGTCTCTCCCTTATTCCCTCTCCTTTTGGGGAGAAGTAAGGATAGAAAACATTTCTGTCATTTTTGTGGTGGGTGGTCCAGCTCTAAACCTTGACAACCTTAGACAGTAGAATTTAGGACTTGTGGCCAGTACACCCATCAGTAAATGATCAACTAGCTTTTATTTACAAAGGACTTATTTCATTTTACATTATAATGTGTGGAAAGAATGGGTTTTGCCAAAAAAGAAAGAGTGCACATCTAAGACTGAAGCTGAAATACATGAATGTGCTACTCATTCAAAAGCAAGCAAATGTCCTTTAATAATAAGATACAGCTAATTCCAGACTCCCATGTGCACACCTACCATTTTGCTGATTAACATTGCAGGGATCAACCACAGGAATATTGACAGGCACAGAACAAGCTGAGGAAACCTTCCATGCATTGGCATGAAGTTGTGGGGTCCCTTCTATCATTCCTGCTGGAGAACTGGAGAAGAAAAGACCAACATTGCAAGCATCCTGCTGACCTTATGAAGCAACTCATCCATGTAGTCTGGCTCCATCCTCCCTACACTCACCTTAACATATTGATAGACATTGATGAGGTCCCCCCTCAGTCTCCTCTCCCCCAGGCTAAAGAGCCCCAGCTCTCTCAGCCCCTCCTCAAGAACTACTTAGCTAAACATCTTAAAGTGACTTCACTAAATTTAGAAGTTGCAGATTTTTAAAAGTGACTAATGGTTTAATGAAGAAATTTTATATTGGTTAATCTGATAAAGTATGAGCATTTTAATGACATTAAATAATCAGATTATTACATTCAACAAAGCTTTTCACTTGCTATTAAAAACAATCTAAATGTACAATATGCAACTTACAGAAAATCATCTCTTAAATTCCCATTGTAAGTTCCACATAGTCCTAATGTTCTTCTTTTCCAGCTGACATCAACTTGAACATAGATTCTCTCTCCATCTTTAGCAAATAGTATCTTCAAACCAAAACTAGTTTTCAGTTGAACAAACAAAGAAGATATATCCTGAATTTCAACAGCCCCTGCACATAGCAAAGAAAAACAAAACAAAAAGTCACTGAAATCCAACTTCCAGGTTGTATTGGTTTACTGCTTAAAATAGATCTTGAAAACTCAGAAATCAAATGAGAAACCAAGAAACCATACACAACCTCACCTGCAGCCAAATAACCTCACCCATTCTCCATCTGAATTTATGAGATTACATATCTTCAGTAGGAACACAAATTGGGAAACTCCACTACTGTCAACAGTAAAAAAATCTTTCTGTACCTGTGAGTTATCCAGAAACCATTCTCACCTTTCTTTTTTTTTATTTTTTCCAGAAGAAAGGAATGCAACAGCATGCCTCTGGCAATGAGAAGACAAGAAACCACTTGTTTCTCAGTTTCCAGGAATGTGATAACATTAAGAGATGTTTGTAAAAGGTATTGCAATAGATAGAAGGTTCGTTCTTACTACTATTGACATGACATCAGTATAGCTCCTTCCTTAGACTGTATGTGAACTAAGGCCCTATCGAATTCCCAGCTTTCCTTCAAGCAATCCATTATGTGTGGAAATGGAAATTTCACAGTCACAGCATTCATTTGCTACACACTGCCAGGCTATTGGCAGCTTCAGGCTTAAAGCAGATCTACCTTCGCAAGCAGCCTCTTCACAGGCACACACACACTTAGGTGCATAAACCAAGAAAAGGTAGATAAAAAGCTTATGTGAGATTAAAGATGTTCTTAGCTGATAAGACTTACTAGGTACACCCAATTATCAAGACTTTGACACCAGAAAATTTGTCATAAATTGTATCTGTCAGGTTAGATTTGTCACAGACTATGGAAAGAGGAAAGAAAGTGAATACAAACTGATTAAAAAGATATGAAATTATGAAGCAGAACTGTCAACATAATAAAGTTTAACTGAGCTATGAAACACCATAGGAAGACGTGAATGCCAAAAACAGAACTGATTGGACAAATTCAATTAAAAAAAGACATAGCTGCAACCACCAGGACAAAGTCTCTAAATTCTGTTTTGCTGGAGGTTGAGAAAGGAAAAAGGAACTCTCGCTTTATTATTTCAGAAAGAGACTAAAAATTAATACTTTACTAGTGATCTTACTAATGTAAGATAGGAAATTTAGCAGCCTTGATGCTTAATTTTACAACATTCTTTTAAGGCTGATTTATTTTACTATCCTTTCAAAAAAAAAAAAAAAAAAAAATGAAGCAACTTGCCTGAAATCACAACATAAATTAGCACTGAAACCAATGTAAATGCCATAAAGGACATGGATTCCATTCCTTGCAATTTATTCCAAAAAGTTTTAATCAAGATAGACTTTAACATCAGTGTCAAGATGATTTCCAAACTCTCTTCATCTCCCTTCTTTTTCTTACATAATAAACAAACAAAATTAGTAGAATTTCTAGGTACTCTGTATGATATGAAATGTAAAGAAATGAGGCCATAATGAAAAGCTATTTCACAGGCTGAATAAGCACATTTCTAGAACCATTCTTTTTTCATAGACAGATATTATTAAAAAGCATGAAGCAAATAAAAGAAAATGTGAACCCTGGTAAGATTCTACTCCATGAGCTTCTTACCATTAAGGTTAAAAACTTGGTTAGGGCCATTTTGAACTTGACCATATCTTGTGAGAGTTACTTGTTTGTTCACATCATCTTCAAGAACCAATGTTATAGACTCAATGCAGGCGTGGTCAAAGTTCTAAGCAGAAACAAGTTTCACCATCAGAAACAGGCAAAGAAATTAATATTACCATGGAAAGCAAAAGCAAACAAATAGGGTAAAAAACAGTTCTAATGAAAGGAAACACCAGAAGTGTCATCAGGTAAATCAGTTTCAAACTACCATTCAAAACAATAACAGATCACCCAAAATTGTACAGAGAAGATAATAAAACATTAAAACACTACATATGCATGTAAGAGTAAGAAGAATGCATTTTGGCTCTTTGGTACTCCAGTAGGAACTGATCTCCAAGTGCTGATACTGGGTTCAGATACTTGCATGGCCATCCTGGGTACTCCTCTTTGCTGGGTTAACCAGTGTTTGAGCAAGAGTCTGACTCAATCTATATCAAGCTGGTGCAACCAGAGGCCAAATGCAGCAATGCAGGAGAAAGAAATTGTACACATGAAGGCACTTCTTCAAATGTAGTCATGATCTCTGGCTGCAAACCAAAAGGGTATAATTTCTCCAGAATTTTAGTACAATAAATTTAAAAGATCTGGCAACCTACAAACTATCACACACCCACCACTTTAGAGTGCTATCCAGGTAGAAGTACAGGACAAAAGTGACATATAACCAGCAAATTAAATATGCTATAATATATCACACAAAAATCCAACAGTAGACAAAACAAAACAAAAAAATCTTGCCTAATTGGCTGTGTATTAAACCTGTTCAGTGCTGCCAGCAGGAGCTTTTCTAAAGTCTAAGACATCTGTTCATACCAAACCAAACACATGTATACTTGTTTAATGTTTTAAAGTATATCTTTATCCCTCTGAAAATGTAATTGATTTTACAAAGGGCAATATCAACATGTAGCAGTCCAACTGCATACAAAAAATCTGTAAAATGCTTTCAGTTTATATTTTCTGTTAAACATAAACCAGTAGTTTACAGTAGACCCTATACAATTTTTCCTGAAATATGGATGGGCACATTTTTTGTGAACCTTCAACAAAAATATGACTTACCTGTCCACAAGGAACTTTCTGCAAAGTGATTGTGAATTTGTTTTTCCCAGTGCCTTTTACCAAAATGTACTGGCAAATCCCAAGAAAGGTAAAATGACGTCCATCAAACGTTGTGAAATGAGAGCTGCCTATGATGGAGCACTCAGCTTGGCAGAAAAACAATAAAATCAACGTTCACTTGCATAAAAATGTATAGTTATTCTGTAAATTATGGAAGAGAGCTAAACAAGAAACTTTCTCCTTATTTCTAAGCATGCAATCCAGGCTAACTTTAATCTATCTAGCTATTACAACATTTCGAAACAAATTATGTTATATACATCTATTTCCATCAGATACCACCTCAGATTGCACACACTGATGTGCATCAGCTTTTAGTTCTAACTAGATGAGATGACTTTGAGTCACAAGGTCTTTAAAATACAAGAGTTTTCTCTTTATTACACTCTGAAGATTCCTAGAATTTTCTTCCTCATCATCTTTTGGCATGACTGAGTGTGAAAAAGGACAAGCTTCTTTCTCCTTCCTCCTAGGTACTGTGGCACTGCTTGTTCAACACAGGTATGAAGAGGCTGCAGGTGTATGTCCTCAGGGCACATCTATTTGGATTGGGAGTGAACTTTTCAAGCAAGGCTCCAGCACATCCCCACTTACTGCATTTCCATTTACTATTTTACACTACAGATCCAACCTGTCAAGCCTTGCTTAGTCACAGTTAAGCCTTATTTATTACCTCATTCAGAGGGGAATCCTTAATTTATTTATTTTTTTTTAATCTATTTTTTTTTCTGTCTAAGACACAGAACTCTTAAGGGACTTTCACTACCTGACTATTGCACATTCCTCTAACTAATTACAGAGACACATAATATTTAAAGATAAGGATTATTATCCAAACAGGAGCTGCTGTTACATGGGATAATGTATCAGAGTGATGGGGTTTTTTCTTATTATTTGCATTACAATTTCACCTAGAAGTGAGGAGATACTTATGCTTGGCCTAGGTACTGCACAGGCAGTAGGAATAAGGTACCTGCCCCAAGAACATAAAGCTTAAACAGGAGATGGAAAAAAAGACACAGATGTTACACACTGAGCTAGGGAAGCAAATGGCAAAAGGTAAGATGAGTATTGTGAGGCAGTTAACAGATTCACCCCAGCTGACCCACTGCTACTCTCAACATCCATCTGCTTAATCTTTCTTCTTAAATTAGCATCATATTTGGTTCTGCTGTCTTCTGAAAAGTTTATCCCTGATGCTCACAGAGAGAAAATGAAATACAGATACCTGGGCAATCATGATCAGTGCAGTTCCAAATGCCACCAATACAAATGCTAAAAAGAAAAAAAATCACAAAACAAAAATTCAGTGGTCTGACCTTTAGCATAAAGAGCAGCTTTGAGCTAATTAATATGTCTTGAATTCACCCTTTCCATAGAATAGTCTGTGTATTTTAGTGATACACATGGCCTAGACTCTAAAACATAGTTACTAGCTATTCTTTAAAATGTGTGACTATGATTTTAAACTATGGGCAGGAGTCACAGGGAGAGGAAAGACAAACAGGAGGCTTTAACATACCAGTTGCTACATTCTTGTTCAATTTTTGAGCCTACAGGGAAGGCAGTTCCATGATAAATACAAGGACATTTTGACACAGAGATGCAAGTTCCATTTTCCATTATGAGACCTATTGGGAGGGAAGTAAATAAATGTCATAAAAAAAACCAAAACAACAAATTAAACTCCGGATCACTGCTCTTCCTCCATCTGACTCAAACATTCAAGTCTGCCAGAAGGTGATCTCACCAGTCTGAACTGGGGACCAGCAAAAAGAGTTGCACAGTGAGTGCAAAGAGCTCAGAGTGATGAACAGTGAACTGCTCTCAAAGCAGTTGTCATTCTGAACAGTTGCTTTATGCAAAATATCTGCCTTAAGCATGTATGGACTCAAAAATTAAGATTCTGAGATCACATAATATTTAGTCCATCTAGAACAGGACTGTCTCCTTAATTTTTATGGAGAACAGGCCTCAGAAAGTTTATTTACAAGCAAAACAAAACAAAAAACACAAACAAACCTCAATAGATTCTGGAATAATTCAAATAAAGCTAATGAAATCTATGCAATATCATATTGTAGCAAGTGTTAGTGATGTCTCCAGATTTTAACTGTGATTTCATTCTGAGCCACCTTTGTATTCTAGAAAAATGTTTAGAAAACAATAAAGAATCACAATGAAATAACAGAGCAGAATTTATAATACATTTTCAGGCTTTAAATTTAAGCACAGTTTATTTAGTTGTTGAATATTACCTTTACATATATTTTTGCATGTAACCTTGACAGTACTTACCATCTGGACAGTAACAGCCATCTAAGCAGTGTAGGTTGCTGCCAAGACAATCCTTTTCAAATGTGCACGTTGGTGGACAACAACTGATACAGTCACGGTGTACAAAGCTGTCTTCACACTTCTCAGCTAGAAAAAAAATACATGGCAAGTTGAATATTAGTTCAAATTCTTTATATAATACTGAAGAAACACTCTCAAATAAACAGTTGTGTAGTGCTTCTGGTATAGGTAATTATCCTATAATAATGGATTGTTCAGAGAGGTTTTAATTGAATAGTGGTGAATCTGTCATCAGTATTAAGTCTTTCTTTACCAAATTATTTTCTTAGTTATAGTTCCTGTGACAGGGGCACATGTGCTCATATCTCAGATAATTTAAAGTCTTGTGTATGAGACTGAACTGCAGTTGATGGGTGGTGATGATAACTAGGAGGAGCTGGATAAACTATATTAATTCTATTTTAGGGCCAGTAGAGTCTGAAAGGTCATCTGGAAATAGGGGCAACATCAGATTTCCACAGATGTTTGTTCTTTGTCCTAGAATATGATCAGCATGTCATGATATTTCAAACAATCTGTGGAAACAGGAATTCTGTACAGTTCTAGATCTGATCTATAAATATTATATTAAATATTCCTCTAGCAAGTCAAAGGTGACATGGAACACTTCATTTCAAAGTCTTACTACAGGCAGGAAAGTCATCCCTCCAGTCCCGCAGCGGGGACCCAGCATGGGAGCAGGCTCTGGCGTACTCGGTCACCGCCCTGCAGTAAGTTTCATCATCATCCACTCTGAAATACAAAACAAGGGGGTAATCGAGGGCCTCAGATGCTATTTACAAATCTGCCATGGGGCACTGCACAGGGTACTTCACACAGAGCTGACACCACTCAGTCGTGACAGTCCACAGTGAAAATGCTATGGAGAGGAACAACCTGGACTGAACACGCTGTTGGGTATTTATCGTTTGATCTCACAAGAAGTTATTTCAATTTAATATTACCACAATGAACAAAACCACCGATTTATGACCAAAAAAAACCTGCTTATTGTGAAAGAGAAACATGACCTTGTCTTGAAGACAATGAACAAGTCAACAGTCTCAAGATCTATGTCTCAGGCCCTCTCCCGACATGATAACTCTGACCTATGCTGATAACAGACTTTTTGGTCCAGAAGACAAGTTGAAGATTCTAATTCCATGTTGAACTTAGGCAAGGACAACCTTGTTGTTGGACTCCTGGTCTTGTTCTGAAGTGCTCAGCACCAGAAGCATTATTCCCTGAATACTGTAAGGAACAGGCTCAGGGATATACACATTGTGACCTTGGGCAAAGCCATGATCTCTGCCTTAGTCTATACAGAAGCTGTGCAGTGCACTTTCACCAGGATCAAGGCAAGAGTCATTCATCAGCATTTAGGTAAGCTCAAATTTTATTCAGATGTAAGTCACATGAGATATTACCAACCATTTTTCACTGTGCAAGTCCAACAACTCCCATCCCTCACTGTGGAGGACTTGGTGTCTAAATGAACTACTCATAATATGACATTTCTATTACAAGCACGACTGTGACACACTGGCTGAATTTGTCTTTCAGCACACAAGATCATGCTTCCAAAATTAATGGCCTTAAGAATACATTATACTGTGTTTGTATTCTGCTTTCAACACATCTGTTATCAAATCAAACACCACTATACTCTTTGTTACAACGATCAGAGTTTCTCCAGCCATCCTTATCTAATCAAATTAAATGGGTCTTAATAGAAAGAATACCTGGCATATACTATGGCCCCCCCCCAAAAAAAATCTCAATAAACTGACACTAAGCCACAAGAAGAGAGATCTCTTTTCTTAACAAAATAAGCCTAAATTAATGAGCTTCTGAGACAGAAACTTCCTTCATTTTTTTTAACATTCACACATTTCTCATCAGCACACACATGCATGTTGACAAAAATGAAATCCACCTTAACACCATGACACTGATTCAGTATTACATTTGAAAACTTGTTCTTTGTTATTCTTTGTTTGCTAAGAAAAAGTCACAAACTCCTGAGTTAAAAACAGACCATACAGAGGCAACCCATCACTTCTCTAAATTAAATCCATGGAATTTAGAGAATAGGAAATAAATAGGAAGCACACTTGGAAGATTAACTATAAATACAATTTTTTCCATCTTGACTTTATAATAAAACAGAAAACTAAAAATTAAACCAGAAATGAACTAGCAAGTTGTAATGAACTATCCTGAGTGATTCTTACTTTTAGTCTTGTGATCCTTCTGTATGTTTTTGATTAAATTGATGGTACCCTGAGAAGGCCATAATTGTATCTGGTAAAAATCCTGCTACTTATGACAATTACTTCTTAATTTTTTAACCCCATAAGAAAAGGAAGTGTTATACTGCTCATCATTGTTCAGTTACACCCTGAAGGATTAGTTTAACTTGAACAGAAAGAACTAAACAGGAATCTGGAGTGCTATGGGGAAAATGCCAGGTTGGATATAATGCCAGCAGCTGAGACACTGTAGCTCCCACCAGAGCCAATGAGAAATTATTTTTCTTAGCAACTCTGAATTTACATAAATAAAACTATTTTGACAATTTCTACTAATTTGAATCATAGTGGTTGCTCATCAAACAGTCCAACTCTGACATACAAATGGTCCAGCTCCACCAACATCATTGATATTTTCCCCTAGTATCATCTCCATGGATTTTTGATTCAGGATCTCCAGATATACAAGTTTCAGGTTGTGATTAGCAGTTCCTCTTCTGTTATTAGTGATTCTCCAAAGATTTATCTTCCATATATTTGTCTAGTATTTCCTTGAATCCACGCAAACCTTTATCAATCAAAATATCCCTTGGCAGGCTGGTTCTGTGCCTTTTGTTTCTACACCCACTGAGAAACACCATCTCTCACTTTGAACTAGGCTCCTGCTAACTTCCCTCAGTTCTGGTCCCAAACAAAGGGTTGAGCATTAATTTCATGCATCAAAAATACAATACAGAAGAACTCCAGTCTTACCTGCAAAGATCATTCATACAGCTAGAAATATAGGAATATGGATCTATGCTTTCATGACAGCTGAGAAAAGGAAACTGTAGGAATATTTGGCACTTGAAGAATATGTCCTGTGTATTAAGGAGAATCAGTAAATGATAGTTAGAAAATACTTTCTGAATAAGCATAATTATTTTTTAGCTTTGTTTCTCTAAGCTAGGGTCCTTTATATCCCCATTACCATTTGAGAAGCTCACAGTTTATTATTACATGTCTTTTCTTATACTGCCCCAAATTTGTCCTCTTTACCTAGGCTGGCCTGATTGTATGATGCTCTTAAACCATCTTTCTTAAAGCTTTTATGCATATAAAGCTTTTTTTAACATGGTGTATATTGGTAGGTTCTTGTACCATCACTACACAGTGAAGATTAAGTATATACATCTATAGATAGATAGATAACAATATTAATTTACCTCAATGGATTCTGCATCAGCTGAGCAAGGACTGGAAAAATCTGAGGCAGTAGGTACACAAGCTACATCATCTGAGGTTTGCACTGCCCAACTATTTGCAAATTCAGCAACATCTTCTGTATGTTCACCTACTGCATGAAAACATTGTGAGAGCATTCAGGAGAAAAAAAATTGCCAATACAAACACAACAGCTTGGAAATTTCTGGTAGTTTTTCAATGAATTCATTACCTCCTTTACAGATATGTTTAGAGTACTGGTGGTGTAGAAAAATGTTATTCTTTTTTCATTTCAGGTAGCATTTTATACTACCTTTAAACAAAAATATTAAAAATATACATATTAGAAGCTATTTGTTGTCATTTTTTTAAGTGAAATCACTGACAATTTTATAACTAACATGCAAATAAAGGCAAGTGTAATGCATTAAATAATTTTAAAATATTAAACATATTTAAAATATGTTTCTTTCAAAACAATTACAGGCTTTTGTTATGTTTCACAAAGGTCAGTTATTATCTCCCTCATTTTCCCTTGCTGCAGAAAAGCCCTACAAGAAAACACATCACTATGTGCCCAGCTTTCCTTATAGCATGGCATGGAAAAATTAGTGATCAAGGTGCATGACTGGAAGTCATGGCAACAGGATGAGGAAGATACATGAACGTACAAGAAAGTTGGCAGTAAAGAAACAGACCCAAATTTTCCCTATTTTTGCAGCAAGACTAAATATTGCATATTCTCTATGTTCTTAAGTATGTTAAAAAGAATATATTACTTCTACCTTGAAGAACTTCACAGTAACTGGTATCTCTGCTCTAGTTATCTATAACTATACATGGTTAGGAGATAGAATATTGAAATTAAATCAGCAAAATTATTTTTTCACAGATAGGTACTATCCAAAACTTAATTGAACTTCTTCTAGCACAAGATGTACAAAGTTTGGCACCCTGCAGAATGGAAAGCCCCACAGGACACTAATCAGATATTTCTACTTGAATCTCCACAAATAAACAAAGACAAGATCCTAACCACCAGTCTATTTTACTTAAGAGACAGGGTGAATCAAAACATTTGTCTCTCTCTGACAGAACATCTCTTTGCCCAGAAAAATAAAATATTTTATTTACATTTTGCCATGGCTTGAAAAAAAATTCCCAAGTCCTCAAAAAATGCCACAAAATAAAATCACTGTCTTTGAAACAGTTCCATACACAGACACAGCTTGTATATTAAAAAAAAAAAAAAAAATACAGAAAGATACAGTGAGATAACTTTTGTATTTTTCCAAATACTAATATTTTGGCTTTTCTCTCCTTCTCTCTCCATCTTTAAGCATAGAGAAAACCACAAACATTTGTTTATTTATTTATTACTTGAAGGCACTTTCATCAGCTAAGATAAACATACTCCAAGTGCTTTGCTGAGCCTGAAAAGGCTTAAACAGAAATATAAATACTTTGTTTGACTAGGACCTTTTGCCTTAGCAGCTTTAATGATGAGGAAGCATAGGGCAAATATTCTGTTTTCTACTGAAATAACTGATACAGGACAGTATCTTTTTGCAGTATTATATTTAAAGTGAACATGGAAGCTGCTCACACAAGTTAAGGATGTATTTCTAAGCTATTTACTTACTATTTTGCAGTATCAGGTCATCATATTTATTGCCATTAAAATTTCCACAGAGGCCACATGTTTTTCCCTTATGATCTTCTGTCAGCTTAATATAAACACCAGAGTTTCCATCCCAAGCAAGAGAAAAACCAAAGGTAGTTTTCACCAGAATATAGTCAGCCAGTCTCTCAATGAAAGCATTTCCAATTGTCTGAGGCAACACTAATCTGGAAAAATTAAGTGTACTTCAAAGATGTCATATGAGATGAGGTTAGTGCTAGAAAAATACCACATAAAACATCACTTTGTACTCATCAAGCCCTTTTTTCCCAGGTGTATACAGTCACTTCATTTCTTTGGCATGTTTTTACTATCTTCTGTTTATACTGACTGTCAAAAATGAATGCTTCTTCTGGGATGAATATCACTGTAGCTATCAGTCTCAGATGCTAATGGCTGTAGCATGACATTAAAGGTGTTGGCAAGAACATCTTCACAACTCTGAAATTTTCTGTACTCTATCAACCAGTAAAACATAGTTATAATAGCCTTGCACTCATCTATTTACTTGTTAAAAAAAAATAACATGTACATTTTGGAGTTTGATGTACCTAAGAAATGTTTTATAGAGTTTTTGTCCCAAGGGGTATTTAAAATCTTTGATTCAACCAATTCAGACTTGTCTAGAATAAGATTATGTGTTAAATTGAGCATGGCTACCAAAAATAAATAATGACTGCCTTGTTCAAAATGATATCAGGATGCACCAAGGATTATCTAGAGCTGCCTGATGCAGACTTCATCTAAACAAACTAGGAATGGGTGATTGTTAGGTTACAGCTGGGAAGCTGAACACAAGGTTCATGTGGTCAGTGTGTGCTCCTCTCAGGTATTACAGCAGCACCATCACATCTGCTCACATTAGAGCTTTATCAGCTTCAATACAGAGCAGTGAGGGATCAATAAAGATATATAGAAATTGATTTTCTCTGTTAAGGTTAAAAAACATCAATTTCCCAAACTCCACACTATATTTTTGCTATAAAATGTTAAAAACCACCACTAGAACACTTACCTGATTCTGTCTTTTCTTACTTCATGTCCTGAAATCATTATTTCTTCTTGGTTTGAAAAAAATAAGCTGATGGACCTCTGGCAAGTATATACAGAACCATAACAGTGAGGACTGTTATGAACCTTAGAGGAGAAAAACATATACACAATAAGAATAAATGTTTATTCTCAATGATCCCATGTAATAAATGATATTTTACATATTTCTGCATCAATCCCTGAAATAACTTAACAAATACATACTTAGAATATAAAAAAGTCACAAGTAAAAATATAGGCAAAAGTGGAAGTTCACACTACCCAATACTACTGTGAAATACAGCAACTGTTTAATTGCACAGTGCATCATAAGAGAGTGGTTTAAATACTGAAATATTCAGGTATTTTATGTAGATGAATTTCAGAGACACTGCAGTGAGCTATTTTTAGCTATTTTATATTAATTTGCAAAACTGCATCTCAGATATTGGAGTTGTGTCACTGTCATGACTGCTCACTGCTAGAGAGAGGTGTTAAACAGATCTCAGATGCTTGTTTCCAGAAATGAATACCATGTAAATCCTATCCCAGCATGTCTGAGCTTTATAGCAGTGAAGTACATACACATAAAAAATATATAATCAGACCTTGGAACAGGCATGATAAGCCAGCAATATGTTATAGTTTGGAAAAAAGGAGGCTGCCCTGAAGTCAGACTTTGCATTGACAGCCATTTGTGTGGCAGAGCACAGCTCCTGCAGGAAGCTCCTTGTTTTAAAATTAAAGACATCATAAATGTCCCTAGTATTGACAGAAGGTTTCTATATAAACCTGGCCCAAGACAGAAAAACAATCAAGAAAAATCCAAATAATTCTTGTATTTTCTTCTCCTCTAGAGAGGTGGATTATTAAAGCCAGAAGAACCATAATGTGAGGATTTGGAAAGGTTCTTGGCTTTCCATTGCCCAGCCTGTGGGCAGCACTGCAGTAACTGCAGTTATTTCAACATTACTTATTATTTTTCTAAGTAAACATTTTCCATGTTTAGCAAAACACTACATTTGCTCCAGCAACTGAATGGTAGTTTCTCTCTTTCTTAAGTAACTGGAATCCACTGAAATATTGATTCTAGATTTTAATGTTATCTTGGGCTTTGCTACAGCATTTTCTGAAAACTCTTAAAAGATCATATCTGCACACAGAATTTAAAAAATGAAATCATGGAAGGCAGATGTAATGGTATCTGTCTGTAACCTGAGTGAATAGAAATGGCAATTTTAGTGGAAGACTTATCTTCACTGGATGCTATTAGCTGGAAGGGCAGGAGGTCATGTATTTATAAATCAAAACTATTCCTTAGGGCAGAAATCAGCATCTAGGTTTGCCCTTGCCCCTGTGAGCACTGTGGCCACAAGGGCTCAAACTTATGACTCCTCTAAGAATCATAGAATCATAATGGTTGGAAAAGGCTTCTAGGATCATCAAGTCCAATCTTCACCCTAACAGTTGAGGAAATTACTAAAGAGAGTGCCTTCCATACATAGGTCATGATAAACGCTTTTGAGCTGTTAATCTTCTCTGCATGACATAGAAGTAAACCAAAATTAGAAAGCAAATCCCTAGAGGGGACAGAGATTTCTGTGGCCAGGGAGGCAGCTCCCCATAGTGTGCTGCTGACTCTGAGTTGGGGACCAGTACACTCAGGTGCCCAGCTGTCAGGCAGGTGATAGCTGTTTGCACTTCACTCAGAAACTCACTTTACTGCAGTTTTCAAGGTCTGCTTTAAGACCCCCTTTTGCTCCCAGAAAGGAGAGTTCCTTTTTAGGACAGAGGAGTAAGAAATACTATTTTTAATATCCTAACTCTGCTGATTATCATTTCCTCAATGTTTTGAGTTACTGCACATAGGCTTAGGTATTTTCCAACAGCATAGTTTTATATTTAAGTTTGATCCATTTATTGTCTCTCTACTTCTTTTACATATGATTAATAATAAGTCCTATAATACAGGAATACTCAGGGTGTTTTTTCTAACATATGCTCACACACTTACCCACACAGTGTACTGTGGTTCTGGAGCACTGCAATCTTTTGCAAAAATATAGGAGCAATTTCCTGGGAAGTAGTAGTAGATACCATCAAATGTTTCAAAATGGTGCTGTCCCCAGGATTTGCAAATTCCATCTCGGTCCTTACCAATGTTAGGTACTGGAGAGAACACAATGAGTTTACAACAAGCTCATAATGGAAATAAGAACTCAAAAAGAAATACACAACAAGGACAAAATATAACATAATTTCTTAAACTTTATTTAAAGTCAATACTTTTCTTTTTTTTTTTTTTTATCTTTAGGCTGCAGTTTTAGTCACATCCAATATCCCTGACACCTATCATTTTAATTCTTAGCTACTAGTGGAATGACAGTTCTGCTACAGAGGAATCACAAACACTATGTTAACAGTATTGTTTTCAAAACATACACCTTAAAGTTGAAGCTGAGGCTTGACTCTTTTGGCCCAAAACTTACCAATTTGGCACCTGCTTCCTTGAGCCTGCAATAACTGACAGTCACAGTCCCCAGCCTCTGTGCAGGCTGCCCCATTAAGGCACTCCTGAGGACACAAACCTGTAAGCAAGCATAGCAGTCTTTTAGTAGATACAGTATTTGAGATATACACTTTATTCTGTTCATTGTTAAATCATAAGAAGCTATATTAGCTGCAAAAATTAGCCAACAACAATCTCCATTTTTTAACATTTAATTTTACCCTTTGTGATCCTTGGTTAAAAGAGAAGCAAGATTCTCTCTCATTTGGTTTGAGAGTTGTAAACTAACAAAGGAGCAAAAGGTCAACCTCCTCCCAGCAAACAAAAGGTCAAGTTCCCATGTAAAGACTAAATCCCAGTCCTGCTGATCTCAAAATATACAGGACACAGATTACTCTAATTGACTAAATTCAGACCAATTTATACATATGTTCAGCTCTTCCCTCCCAGGCATTAAGACAAAGTGTACCTTCAGCTTATCAACAATTCAAAATATAAAATTTACAGAGTCAAAACTGATTATAAATATCTCCCTGCTAAAAAAAAAGAACAAATAAATAAAAAAAGTCAGTTAAAAGGTTATTTCTGCTTAAGAGGTAACTGGAGTCAGAGACATGAGATTCCATGGGAATAGTAAGGTTTATGTTATAATTAGTAACTGTTTCCAAAAACAGTTTCATTAACTGGTTTTATAGTCTGTTTGGAAGCTAAAACCTCACTGTCATCTACTAACCATTTGCTGAGGTGGGTCTAAATCATAGTTCCCCAAAAGAGGAAAAAAAAATGTAGTTCCACAGCAGTATTTTACCAGGTTTTGCAGATAATTGCTTTCCTCCTTGGGGGAGGATTAAAACACTTACAAACACAATCTTGTTGACAGCTATTAAAAAAGCATTTCAAAAATCAGGAAGTACATTAAATAAACAGGCCCTACCAGTCCCAAAGAAACCATGGTAAAGCTGCTAATGAAATTAAATGGGAACAAAATGGGATCTTTACAGAAAAATGTACACAGAAGTTACAAAGATTATGAATATCATCCTTCACTGTGAAAACTCCTTTCCATGCTTAGTTTTGATTTTTTTTTTCCATTTAAGACTTGCTTTCCAAATATACACAGATACTGTGAAAATACTGACAAAGCAGAAAATACTATTTTTAGAACAGTACTAATGTGGAAAACTTCTTTGTTGTTGTGTAAATTGTGTAAATCTACATGTATTCATTTACATGGAAAAACACAATAGAGCACCTACCCAGGCATATGTATTTTCCAAGGATAGCAAAGTTTGGTTGCATATAATGAACTTTTCTGCAAAACAACTTCTGTAATTTGGACCTGTTTTACATGTTTGTACAATGCTTAAAACCCTCCAGGAGCAGCTGTGTGCTTGTTGCCAGAGTACCCCTGTCCCTTCACATAACCAGTTACACGTCTTTCACACATACTTACATTCTCTGCCAAGGCCAGAAAATATGGCAGAAAAATAAAACTGCAACGGAGCTAAACTTTAAAATATATCAAAAGATTGGCTTAATTAGCTGTTTAGATTTTGTTGTAAGGCATTACTTCGAAAGTACAAATTTAACAGAAATTTACCATGATTTCACATGGATAAAATAAGAAAATGAGACAGGGCTTTGTAGGAGTCATAATGAGGAGGGTTTCCACAACCCACAGTAACACCAGAAAGCTGATAGGAAGGCAGAATTTTCAGGACCAAGTGTCTGTCTGCAGGTCTGGAGCACAGCACTGACCTCCTCGGTGGCTCCGTGTCAAGGCCCCATGAAGGTGTGACTGAGGAGAGGCAGCTTGAATCTGTCAGAGAAACGTAAAAGCAAATGAGATTATACAAATATGAGGCTGTGTAACCTTAAACTGGGTTGGCACTTATAATGAAGAAGTTTGCAGCTCAACTAGCATGAGGGTCAGACACAGGAGCTTCAGGAGGTGGGCTACTGGGGAAGATGGTGACTGCAGCAAGTAGCACTGTAGGGAGGAGGCATATGGCATTTGACAGGGATGGGGAAGGATACAGATACACTCTGTGGTCATTGCTGGCCTCCTCTCCATGCCCTTCAGTGCCAGTGAGCCAGCAGGTCTCCACTTGGGAAGTTTTGCATTTACATTTGGAAGGAAGAATGGGGAACAGAGAACTGCTCTTTTCACTTTTGCCAAATATAAACAATTGAACTCAAAGATGCAGTATCGCTCCATTTCATCCTCTCCCCTAACTAATGTTCTGTGCTGCACCCCAATCATCCTCCTGTGACCACTCCAGCTGTGATGGATTTCATGTTCTCCTTAAGATCCTTCAGAATTTTAGTTCATCCTAAACAAAAGAGGAGACAGATCTGCCTGATCTGCTTCCTACCTTGTTTAGGAACCAGGGAGCACTAGACTACAAGGAAGACCTGGATGTGACCCAGCACTCTGCTACTGTGGCCTGTCACATCACATTGAACCATCCAAGAACTGATCCAATTCCAGACTGACAGCACCCCAGGGTTTTTGCCCCCACTAGTCTGAGTAGAAAGTTTACCAGGGTGAAGTGCTGGGTAGTTAAATATTTCCCTCTTAAATTTATTCATGGCCAGTTTAAATCCTTTTGTTTTATAAAGCTTGGCCCTTTTGCTTAAATAGCTCCTCTTCCCTGTGGTTTCTATTTATTCCCTCTCTGATGTTCTGAGAAAACCATTACCCTTCTGTGGTCCCCACAGACGTGTATGTCAGCCTTCAGCTGCACAACTAAGCAAAACAAAGTAAAGTCTTTGCTTGTAAGCTAATTTCTTTCTTCCCTCTAATCATTCTCCATGTCTAGAGTTTGCACTAATGGATCTCAAAGTGAGCATCGATGCACAAGGAACGAGTTAGATTAGGTCTGGCTAATGCTTCGAACAGTGCCATAAAAACTTCCCTTTTCCAACTGGAAATGCTTTGTCATCCAAGTAGCACAACCTCTCTAAAATCAACCTGAAATTGACTTCAATAAACCACCACCTGGAAGGCTCCTGCATCAAAATTATCCCTTGTCCCTGTGGCCCATCACTAGCCAGAGAGGTCCCTTTCCCTTCCTGCACAAGGCCAATTTCCATTTCTCCTGACAGTTTCTCTCAGCCATAGTCCTCAGGAAAGTGTCTTTTGGCTTTTGCACTGTTTCAGGGAGGTAGAGCATCCTTGCTGAGACAGTGCTTTCCTGATGGAAGTCCTCCTGGGACCATGAGGAGAGACTGCCCTGGCCTTCCCACCTGCCTCCATTGAACAGGGTTATAACCCTTACTTGGGCTCCATAGCCTGAGACATGTACCAATGGGCGGACAAGATTCCCCACATACTGTTGAATTTCAGCATAACATTGTTGGGATGCAGAGTTGAGGCTGCTAGGGGTGGGGGAGATGGGAACCAGGGCTGGGGCAGAGCCACCAGCACACCACGTGTAGGAGGAAGGCTCCTTGCCAGCAGTGCCACCATGATGCCTCTCACCAAACACTAGCAGCTTTCCAGGGCTTTCTGTTCACCCTCACAACAGACAGAGGTGTTGCACTTTTCTTTCCCGTGGTGTGTATTAGTCTGCTCATCAGGTTGGGTGACCCACCAGGGGCTTTACTGAGAGTGAATGAAGTTAAGAGGCCACGGGCTCAGGCTGGGGGAGCAGGTAGGGAATAGCTGCTCCTCCTCACTGTCCTCCTGTTACCATGGCCCTTCTCCCCACAAAGGATCCTTTGTAAGGAAGGCAAAGGTCCAAAGCAGAAAAGGGGGGGGAGTTTCCCCTCCCTCCCTGCTTTTGGAGGTATAACCTACCTCAGCTGTTACGAGATCTCTTTTCTTTTGAGTTGCATTAAACTCAGTTCTGGAAGAAAACAAAAAGGATCTTGTATAATCAACAGTCTCTGGAGCAACCTGAATAAGCAGGTCCCTGGAGAGAAGTGTTTCTCTCTGATTACCATCACTTTATCAAAGAGGTCTTTCTTGGGTTAACATTTAAAAAGGTGATTTTTTTTTCTTCTATTTTTCTTTTCATGGTTTTATTTTACAGAATGGACAGCACTCCAATCTCTGCTTGTACAAGAAGGTACCTGGAGCTTGTGGGGAAGGTGTAAATAGACAAAATAGGTTTACATGACAGGATACAAAATTGTAAAGCAGCCTGGTATTGAATTGACACTGTACGTGAGTGGCTGCAAGTTCCCCCAAGTGTTATTTGAAGATACTGTGATGGTACTTCTAATAGCAAGAGATGACTCTCCAGCTGTAGCTGTGTTATATTTGTGATTAAGTTTAGAAACAAAGGCATCAAACTTTAAAGCATACTTAGTTTTATCAACAGTCCAATACGACATATCATTTTGATGTGCATTTGCTAGATTGTATTAGAGGTCATTAGACTGACTAGATGCTTCCATTGAAACTGATGGCAAAGTTCCCATTTAATTCAATGGGATCAGGAACATTCCCTAGTTTGGGTTTTGTTTGGATTTCAGCGTCTACATGAAAACTTGTATTGAAAATATTTATTTTAAGACTGTATAGCACTTACTTTCCTGTGCTTCAAATAGAAGCTAGGGTTTAATCATGCAATTAAAACTGTAGAAGGATACTCATTTAATGTATTTTTCCAGTCATGAAATCATGATCTCACGCTGGTTTCATTCCATTATTCCTCTAAGCTTTCTCAAGACCATGGAAGTATCATTTTTCATGAGGACCTCCATTTTTCAAACAGAAGACCCATGCCCTTTATGCAAATTTGCTGAAAAGAGTTGTAAACATTCTAAAAGCATGTTTTACATCCAATGTACATGTACATGACAATTTACATGTTGATTTCAAGACTATATTTTACTTTCTAACTTGAACTGTGTCACACTTATTAATTCTTATTGTTTGTAAGACTTGACAAATAAGGATAAAAGCTTACCTAGAAGTTCTTCTCAAAAGAGAAAGCTTGCAATAAGTTCCTGTAGATTAAAAAATCAGGTTAAAAGTTTTTTTCTATAGCCTCACTCTGCACCTGACAAAAAATGGTTTGTCAAGTTTAAAATAACATTGTTGAATTTTGTTACTTAATGATCCTAAGTTTTCCAGAGCATCTTTACACAACCTTTTTCTGTTTCCAAGGAATGCAGCACTATAGGCTTTCACTCCTGAGAGTTAGATTCTCTCATCACCTGCAACTTTTCATGGCCTCATTTCTGATAAATCCTACTGTGAAAAAAAAAGCAAAGAGTTCATAGCTCTTCAGATGCTCAGAACAACTGATAAAATACAAGAGGTGCTCAGACCTTTCCAGAATCAAACTTCTATGGTGATTTCCTATAATCATTTTCCGAATGTTAATTGTAAGAACCAATTTAAATAATTTTAAACACTCTAGTCCGGGATCTAAAACAAATACTAACAAAACCCAATCCCTTCTTGTATTGCCTTAGAAATGTTTGTAATTGCTGCAAGAAAACTAGCTACAATATCTTTGCATTATACAGAAAATTGGATCATTTCCAGAAACAGAAAAGTAATTATTTACCATAGCATTCTAAAAATGCTTAAACAGGTGCAGTCTGTTCAAACAAAACCACAACCCATTGAAAAATCATTAGATGCTTACTCATCTGACAATAATGGCAAGAAAGCCAAGAAACTTAAATATCATTCCTAAGTAATTGTAACAAATTCAGAGTTAAAACTGTATTTAAAAAAAAAAAAAACAAACAAGCTATATTATAGTTTCTACACCTGTAAGAGAAAATGGTGATACATACTTTTTTTAACATGTGTTAAAACCTTTTTTTTCTTACAAATTCCAATAAGGGTCAAAAAATGATAGAAAAATAAGGAGCTGTAATATCACAGTAATTAGGGAAACCTTTTTACTACAAAAATGAAATAAAGTTCTTACCTTGCAAAGAGGACAGCAGTGAATGAAGCAAGAATATACTCCACGGTATCATTAAACTGAGATTTCCCACAATGTTCATTTCAGTATCACTTAGTAGTAGAGAATTGATCCAAATTAATGGCTTTACTTATGATGGCATCTTAGAGCTAGGTATTTCTACAGGGCGTTTAAATCCTTTAAAAGTTAGAGAGTTGGATGCATGATTTCAAATAAGGTAATGCTAAAAAAGAAGAGAAAATGAGACATCAAGCTTAGCAGGAGCTTTGCAAGTGTTGCATACAACTTTCTGGCTGCATGTCTCTCATTAGTAATGCATGCTAACTCCTCAGCAGACTCTGTATTAGTTACACTTTCACTAGACCTGCAAGTATTACTCCTCTGTGGAATTGAATCAGCCCTTTATAACACAGCAGACAATGACACAGAAATGTTGCCATGCCATGATGGTTGAGAGTTCCTTCAGTCCTCACACACCTTTGTGCTCTTTGAGGCTTGCACTGAGTGCTGCCTTTTATTGCTCATTACACTGAAAGATTTTTGCAAGACCCTGAAGTGGTGCTACTGTATAAAATACAACCAAGTGGTTTTAGAGATTAATATATTCATGATCTTTATGTCTTCTAAAAGGAGACAAACTTCTGCTAAATAATACACCTGGATTTTAAGAGCATTTTAGATACATTTTTGTGTGTAATTTGTTTCTATCACAAAAGAAGGCTTCCCAGAGGATGATTAGGTTTCATTTTTAATAAAACATTTCATTAAAAAGTCATTGGTAGCAAAAAGAAGTCAACAGAACCAATGGATTTTGCTTCTAATTTTTATTTAACAATAAAAACCAAAATTACAAGGGACCATATTTTAACATCTTAAAAAATGTATTATCTGCTTTACCCTAACATTAACAAAATCATTAAAATAAGGTTTTAAAAACAATGCTAATTGAAACTGCTACTAGTCATTTCATTTTGTGAAGTCTATCTTTTGCCTAACCTTCCACTCTTCCTAAGCTGTGCTTTGTGAGATCCTCTGAGCATGCTGCAGAAGGTAGGTTTGGACCAAAATAAAATTTATAAATTGATCTACTCTCTCAGATTAAGAGTTCTCCACTAAAATCCAATCAAATCTGACCTGGGATTCTTCCCTTCCTCAAGACTGTATTTCACACCATGCTTCATATGCAGCTTCACAAATAAAACCTCCATCAAGATAAATTCTTTTGGTTTAACAGTAACCCACAAAATAGCACCTTTCTTTTTTCCTTTTTATCTTTTTTAACATTTTTTCTATAGCTAAATTGAGGGAATATTTGGTGCCTGATAGTATTGCACAGTTAACTTCTAATATTTAAAAAGGAGCCCAAGCATCATCACCTGCAGCTGACTTTGTACAGAGTTGGAACAACTGGCTTCATTAGTCCTGGATATCTCTGCTCCAGGCAGGGTAGGAAACAGCACAGTCCAAGCCCACAAAGGATGTTAGCTAATAAGGAAGAAGAACTATTCAGTCAAGTACTGTAAACTGGAACTCAGAGAACTATATTAAGACACACACATTAAAAAAATAAATAAATTAGCATCAGTGAAACTAATGAGAGCACAGAATCACAGAGATGGCTGATACAAGGCTACAGGCATTTCTTCTTTTCCAAGAACCACCTCCAGAGCTGCTCAAGAACCTCAGTAGGGAAGATCAAACTTACTATTTGCCAGTGGAAGTGGATCCCAGCCAAGAGTGGAGGCTGGACAAGAACTTGATTTGCCATCCCTGCAGAATCAGGACATTAAGAAATGCTTTTATGACCAGGTTTTCCCCTTACATCTTAAAACTTGATGGTAGAGATGCTTCCCCGATGAATTTAAGCCCTCTAGTGGGTGAACAGCGAGTAAACACTGAGAACAAAAATCTTCAGTCACCCAGGCAGACACCAGCCCGACCCCATGAACATTTCTCGTTCAGAAAGCAAGTCTATGGAGATGACATCACTCCACAGGATTAATGGGGCATTTTTATAGGATCAGAGTTCAGTTCAGTCATTTTATTATACTCGGAGCCTCTTGGTTGAAAAAATGACATGCAGATACGATCTCTGGATGCATTAATAGCAATGTTTTATTTTCAGCTTTTCCATAAAAGAACAGCAAAACAAAACCCCCAAATTGTTATAAGCTGTTCTGGAGGCATAAAAAGCAACACATCAGGGTCCCCTGTGAAATCCACCTCTAAGGTTACTGGCAGCAGGTACTGCATCCCCCCCTGGATCCCAAGCTTCACACCACAGTAACCTTGTGTCCTGTCTTTTTTCCTTGCATCCATCTGCTCCAACAGCTACACAAAAAAACTCTTTTGGACAAGGCACAGAGTAGGGTACCTATGTGCCAACTGGCAGGCCAGTACACATTTCCCAGGCAGTGTGAGCCCCTTGCTTTTCAGTCACCACACAAGCTGAAGAACTAAAAGGCTGATTTCTTGCTAAGCTGAAGCTAATTAACATTTATCAAGATGTCAGTAGACTCATAGGAACCAAAGACCTCCAGAATCAAGATGCTCCTGTAACAATCTCAGAATTGGCATGAAAAAGACACAAAACCAGCAGGCTGAGAGAGCAACAGAGTAGCTCAGCTCTAAGTTGCTCAGTGTCCCCTTTATCCCAGTTCCTTTCCAAACTGTTTTTCAAACCATGGGAACAAGAGCCCAGTGCTATGCCTATAGGGTCAGCCCATGTTCAAGGACTCACTCAACTACTCATAACAATTCCAAGAGACAGAATTAGCCTTTCCAAACAGCCTTTAGTTGACACATCCCATGTCTTACTCAGAACTTCACACTTTTTGTCTCTGGGAGATGACAAAAATCTTCAGGTTCAGGGGACAAGAAACTACAACTTCTCCCAACATGTCCTGTTTTATACACCCAAGCTAGATCTTTGAAGATTAATCATATTTTCAACTCCAGGTTTTTCCACTTACTTTCCTAAGGCATTCAAAATGCCTCATCTAGCTCATAACATTAGCAACTGCTTGACTTCCAGAAGGATTTTTCTTATCAAGTCACTTAATGTTATTCTCCATGTCTACATCTACCAGTGCTTACATTCTGTGAACATGTGGTTGAAGGATTTACTCTTTACTTGTAACAAAACCCTTTGCATATTTTACATTTACAAAACAGCTTTTGAGACAGTACATTAAGATCTTATCTTTTTAATAACAAAAGTAATGCCCTACATTTACACAGTAACCCAGAAAACTGCCTCTGTATGAACTAGTATGGGAAGAGTTCAATAAACCTCCCTCCCCTGCTCCCATTACTTTGACAACTCTACAAACTTCAGGCCAGCTGCTTGAACACTACTTTCAGCACCATGCTGAGGGAATTACCCTCAAGGGGACTAATTCCTTGCCACAAAATAAGCACAAAAAAGAAAGGCAAAGACTGAATTCTGCCTTAATTATCTACTATACTTCTGGATGTATCCACAAAAAAAAAAAAAAAAAAATAGTACCTCCTTTATGTTCTGGAAACCACACATCCATTGAAAGGGGAAAGTTTTTTATTCAAAGACCCTATCTATCTAGACTTACTTGGAAGGGATGAGAACTGTCAGCAGCCCTCTGATTTCACTTCAGTACCAATCAATCTATCAACCTATCAATCTTAACACAGTGAATTAAAAAAAATCTATTGACCCAAACAAAAAAAGGCCAAAACTTAGAAAGATATTTATCAAATTCTCTTCATGTTTATTGACTGTCACACGAGTGCAGAACAAGTTTAACGATAAGACTTCTGGTAACGTGCACGAGCACCAGGTCCTCCAAACTTCTTGGACTCGCACCGGCGGGGATCGGCAACCAGCAGAGTCCGATCGTACTGGATCAGGATGTCCTTGATCTCCTTCTTGGAAGCTTCATCAACATCTGGTTAAGAACAAAATAGATATATATAATCTTCAGTTTAAGAAGAAATCCACATGATTTTTTGTCATCCGTTTCACTTCAGGCTAATAGAGCACTCAAAGCAACTTACATTTTTGATAGTAAGCCACCAAGGCTTTGGAAATGGCCTGGCGGATAGCTGTGGAGAGAGAGAATGGATCAGTAAGGATTGCAGATTATTTACAACTTAAACACAAAGTGACAGCTCTGAGAAACTGTCTTATTTTCTGCCAAGCTGTCCTTTCTCTCCTTCATGTCCCCTCCCACATATTCCACGTGACATTTACTTTGGCAAACCTGAAGAAATCTATGCCAAGAGGCCACCCACATTTCATGTGTTGATTTGACAACTGCCAGTTAACCACAGAATAGTACAAAGGTTGGTCTCCTCACTTCCAAGCACTAGGCAGTTCACCCTTCACCAAGAAGTCAACTTTCAAAATCCTGAGCAGCACAGATCTCTGAAACATCTCAGCTTTCAACAGGGGTAAAACTGATTGGTGTTCAAAGCCCAGGAGGCAAAAGGGGCACAGTTAACACAGTAGAAAGGAGTATGGGATTAACTGTAAAGAGCAGCTATACCAACAGCTAATTAAAGTTATGTTCTCAACCTAATCTTCAAGGGAAGAAAAAAAAACAAAACTGCCTAGCTTTGGAAGTCAGCTGAAAGATGCTTTGGAACAACATGGAAATTTACAACTAACAGTATAACTTCTAATGATAAAGTTCCTTTCCCTTTCCAAAATCTTTGTGCTCAGCTGCACTTGAACTGTCCTGTCATACTGCAAGTTGCAAGGATTGATTTCTCATGTTTCCTCTAAGTTTCACTCATTTACTTCACACAACTTAATGTAGATGTTACAGCTTTGCACATATAACCAATAAGCCCCTATGAAAAACTACATTTGTGGAGTGGAAAACGAAACATAACATCTTGAGGCACGAGCTACTACTCTAAACTCAATCCTCTTGAATATGTGGCTTGACCTGTTGGTAGCCCACACTGGAGACACCACACAAAAATCCTACCATAGATTTGTGCTACGTGGCCACCACCCTTCACACGGACTCTGATGTCAACACCAGCAAAACGCTCCTTTCCCAGGAGGAGGACAGGCTCAAGCAGCTGCAAAACACAGAAAGAAAATACCTTAAATACCTTTATCAGAAACAACAAGTATTAGAGCTTGTATTAAACTGACCATTGATTTTACAAGCACACACTCAGGTGAGTGGACCTCCTGTACAGTCCTTTGAAATCCACTACTGCTGTTGTAAAATAAACTTACTGAAGCCTTGCATTTATCTGTGTTAAAGTTTTTAAAAATCTTAAGAGCAAAGCATATCCACATGGGAATTAAAAGCAAAGGAATGGTTTAAGCAGAATGCCATAACTACATCAGCATTAGAAAAAAAAAATCAACTTTAGTAAAATTGAAGAGCTTAAGTAATTTGCAGGTACTTCTCTCTGGGTTTTTTTACATTCTTTATTTATCTAGGCAGTTTCGGTTTCAGCAGTGATCAAACTAGTACTTTGTCAAGTCCTAAAGAATCCTTTTAAATACAAACATTTTAAGTCACCTATTCAAATTAAAAAAAAAAAACAACCAACATTATTTGCTGAAAATGTTTCACATATTTACAACCTATGTTAATTCAATTAGGCAAAATCCTCACCCTTCCTGCCAAGACAATCACAGAAGATTAGTTTCCTAAATTTTCACAGTAGCATCTACATTTCAGGTAATCAGGTAACACACAACCAAACATTAACATAAGTAAGGCAAGGTGGATGCTTACTTTATACTGCAGAGTTCTGGGCTCAATCATTTCCAGAGGTCTCCCGTTGACTTTAATGAGGCCATTTCCTCTCTTGCAGTGGGCGACAGCAGTTGCTGTTTTCTAAAAATTCAAATGTCTATTAGCAGAGTATTTAACCTCTGTACTAACACTCTGAAGTAAATTTCTATCATAACAATTTTTAAATCCTAAGTTTTTTTCCCCCAAGATTAACATCTCACAGTGAACAAAACAGTAGCAGTCCTTACACTCCCGAGGTAAATACATGCTCTTTATTCTGCAACACGGTATTTCTGTGTCTCGTTTCCTCACAAAACCCTGTAAGGATTATTCCAGCCGATCGATCCCGGCAGCGCGAACCTTCCCACTACCATAACGTGGCTCTCGGACACGAGCAAAGCCAGGCTGGGCCCACACAGCCCGGGCACAGCGGTGGCCTCTCCCGAGAAAGGGAGCAGCGCAGCCGGGCCCGGTCCATAGGAAGGCAGCGAATTGTCCCCGCCGCTCCAGCACGGTCCCAGGAACACTGGGGCGCAGACACGTGGGGCTGCGGAGCAGGCCCGGCCGCCCCGACCTCTCCCGCTCACCAGCCCCGCCACAGGCCCTGCTGCGGGCCGCCAGCGCCGCCGCTCCCGAGCGGAGGCCGAAGGACCCTAAGCGCCTAATGCCGCGGGGAGCGGCCCATCCCGAAAGCGCCGAGACGGCGGCAGCTTGGGCCGCGTCTCTCGGGCCTCACCTTCCGCCCGAAGACCTGGACGCTCTGCAGGGGCCCCTTGGCCGGCATGACTCGTCCTGCAACACAGAGGGAGGCGGCGTTAGCGCTGCGGAGAGAAAGGGGGAAAAGGAGCCGCGGAGGCCGGAGCCTCCCAGACACTCACCCTCCCCTCAGCGGCGGCACCGGGAAAAGACCGAACGGGGTTTCCCGGCCTCTTCTCAGGGGCATCCGGGCCGCAAAGCAAACAGGAGCCTTCCGGTAACACGACCCACACATCCCCCTCCCCTCCCGCCGCGCTTTGCGGCAGCCAGCCCGGTGCCCGGTGGGCGGTGCTGAGGGGCGGTCTGCGGGGTGAGCCCGGCC
>JANHGL010025862.1:0-41869 GCA_024611195.1 Ceyx melanurus
ACCCCCGCGGTCGCCCCGGTAACCTCCACGCTTTCCCTCCACACCCCCCTCCCCCCCCCATAACCCCCCGGCGCCCCCCAAGCTCCCCCCAGGACCCCCCACGCCCCCCCCAAGCCCCCCCAGGCCCCCCGCGAGACCCCCCAGTCCCAGACCGGCCAAAAGCTGCTGGGCGGCGGGGCCGGGGTCAGGGGTACCCCGCGGGCAGGGCACAGCGGGGCAGCTATTCACGGAAAGAGCACGGCCCTTGAAGTGCTCAAGGTCGCCTTTGTGCCATGGATCCCAGAGCAGGGGCTTCTTTGGGGACGGCGGTGACACCAAACGGAGGAATGATGGCACATGGCCAGCGCCCCCGGGGCTCTTTACACCCAGCCTCTCCCTCCCTGCAGCTGGTTGTGTCTCACCCCTTGTCCTCTGTGGGGCCAGCTGTGTGAAGTGGCCCTGGTGGCTTTCACCGGTCCCTTACCATAACCATCAGGACTCCAGCACAGAAAGCAGGCACTGGGAGCTGTGAGAGCGGCTGTTTTGCTGGGACAGGAGCCCATCTCTCGGGCACTCGCTACAGGTGGCTGTGGGGCGGTGCTGGCCAGGTGGCACTCAAGACTCTCTTATCTGGTGATGTTTGCATCTATTGACAAATCTATTATTGATGATTCGCTTTTCTGGACTTGGCAGAGCTCTGTCCATGCTCTAATCATATCCATCAAAGAAATCTCAGCCGGGCTTTGCCATCGCTGATGAATTAATTATCCCCGGATTGTTTTTTCATAAATATTTGACAGGCACTAACAATGCAAGGCGTGAAGCCCCTTGGTAATTCTGTGGCTCCAAATTACCCTTAAAAAGGAGCTGTGACCTCCAACGCTGCAGGGTTTGGGCTGCTTCAGGGGGGCTGTAGAGGCTGGGGCAGGACCTCGATTGAGGACCTGCTGCTCCCCTCTGGGCTTTTAGGATATCACACAATTAGGTGTAAATGGGGCACAGCACCGAAACCCATCTCATTCAAGCACTAAAAGCTGCCTGAAGTGACAAGGACAGCAAACTGGTCCCAAATGGATGGACACACATGCTGTAGCGGTCAGGGATTTTTGAAAGGTTGAACTAGCTGAACTTTAGAGGTCCCTTCCAACCCAAATCATTCTATGATTCCATGATCCTGCCTGCAAGGGTTCAATGGTCCTGTGGCTCTGCACAGAGGTGATGCTGCCATAGCACGGCCGGGCTGCTGAGCAGCGGGACATTAGCCTGGGTCATTTGGATGTTACTCATCAGAAAGTCTTGGTATGATGCACGGCTGGTGTCTTTGAGCCGTTTATTATTAGTCATGAAGCTGGAGCCCCTGAAATGGGTAACCCATTGGCAGTCAAAAGCAGTTGTACAAACCACCAACGGCCATCTCCACTGGTATAACCGAAACAAACCCAAAGTGATAATTGGAGGCATTGCAAGTCCAACTAAAATGCAATCTAGGAGAAAAAATGGAAACTTCCCAGAAAAGCTCAGGCAGCCCACAGTCAGGAGGGAAATCTTTGCTGGAGCAGAACCCACCATGAAGCAGCCCAAGCAGCTGGTCCGCAGATCTCCCTTCTGGGCCAGGCTGAGGATGCAACCAGCAGCCAGGATTTGTTGTCTCAGCCATGTAGGACAGCAGATATCAAAAGAGTCATCAGAGACTTCCAAGTAGCTCCCAGAATGAGCAATCATGAGGGTTTCAGGATCAAAACTGAAAAATGGTCTCATTGTGTTGCATTCTGGTCTAAAGACCAGTTGTCAGCCTTGGAGCACAGGCTGGACTGCTCTTCTGGAAAGACCAGAGTATTGACACAACAGCATCCTTCCTCTCCTACCTTACAGCCCAAATGCAGTCAGCCAGTGGGTGCCATGGACTTACCCCCACCAGAGAATGTTCACACCTGTCAGAAGCTCTGCATCCACTTTGGGACAGGCAGGAGCCAAGAAGAACACAGCTCAGAGCTAAATATCTGTAGGACAATGCCACCTTTGCTGGCAGGAGGAAGAACCCCGGTCAGACCCACACACTCTGCAAGGACTCCCAGGATAAATTGGCAATGGACTAAAGTACTGAGCTAGGCTGGGACTGGCAAATTGAAATGAGAGAAAAGAGGCCAAAAACACCCAAGAGATGCAGAGTCTGGCTCCGAAGCTGGGATCTTCATTGCAGATATGTGCAGGGAAGGGACGAAGACACGTTCTGGGGATGGGAGCATGAAGGCTGCACACAAAGAACTGGGCCGGCGTAGGGAAGGGTGAGTCTAAGCTGGTTCTAGGAGTTATCAAACAATTAAAGATGTGATAAATTTAGTCTGTGGAACAGGAAATTGGCAATAATGCAGAAATGAAAGGAAGCAGTTGAGCTAACTGCTGGGCACTCTACAAAATTGGCTATAAAGAAGAAGGACTGCCATAAATATAAGGGCAGCTGGGAGAGGACATTGCTGGTAATGAAACCCCCGCTCCTCATGCGGGAAATGGGGAGACACAGAGCTGAAGCTGCAAGGCTTCTGCAGGATGCACAACTGAACAGTGATAATGGAAGGCCAGAAGTAAAGTGTGCACTGGCTTCACTCACCCCTGCTCTGAATTGCTATGAGAACAAGATGCTTCAAAAACACCCCTCCCCCACCACCACAACCTGCCATGCTAAGGGTGCTGGCCAGAGCATCGACCTCGGCTCCCATGGAGACTCCCCAAGGAAAGGGACCCATGGGCAAGCTGGGAAAGCGCTGCTCTGGTATTTGGATGGGCATCGGGATAATGAGTGAGTTAATTGCCTCGGATTGCATCAAAAGAGCACATAATAAATGCCAGGACCAGGGTCAGGCGAGTGCAGCCCATGAAACTTGCCTTTGAAGCTGGAGCCCCAGCGACCTGGCGTGGTCTGTAGGGAGGCTCTCGGCAGCAGACGCAGCTCTCTTGCCACTGCTGGAGCTGCTCCCCTCCCGTGTGAGCCTCAGCAACAACAGTTTCACGACAAAACCCAGCTAATGAATTGTCAAGATTGACTGGAGCTATTTTCAGCCGATCCAGGACAAAGCATTCAGCAAAATTTCAGCTACAGGAGGCAAAAAAAAAAAAAAGAAAAAAATTCCAAACCCAGCTGCTTTGTGTTCAAGAGGCAGGAAATGGACTCTCATGGGATGTACACACGTGAAGGACCTCTTGGACTGGTGCCCATGACTCCTGCTTTCCCTCTGCCTTTGTTTGGAGATGGCTGTGGGTCTGGTCTGATGCCAAGCACTGAGCCTGGGGGACTTTGACTTTCCTGGGTCACCAACAGTTAGATCCTCTGGGCTGGTGCACAACTAACAATTCCACTGCAGCGTCACAGGAGAGTGACCCGGTGCTACATGAAACCCACAGCATAGGTGGAAAAATTGGTCCAAGGACTTAAAATACTCTCACCTTTCAGTGCAGCCTCAGTCAGCAAAGAAACAGGCTCATCATGTGTGCTGGGAAGGGAATTTGCATCAGGCACTTGCCATAGTGAAGTCCACAGTGGAGCAATGAGCACATGCAAGATGCTCTGTGGAGGTTCCTCAGGTGCAAGGCTGAGGCTAAGGGAGCTACAGTAGAGAGTCTGCAGCAAAAAAAAGGCAATGGATGAGTCACCTTGTCTGTGGAGAGCTGGATCTCACACTCACCCCATCTCCCACCACCAATTAATGCCAACACTAAATACAAACACATCCATGTTGCTCACTAGTGGGATGTGGACAGGCTGAAATGCAGCCCCTTCAGCAGGACTTGCTTTAAAAACAAAGGAAACTCCCATGTGAAAACCTCCAGCTCCACTTGGAGCTGCTGATTTATTCCCTTTCCTGCTGCTCAGCCTGCAGACATGCCCCAGTATGTGTGATGAGCCTCAGCAGCCAGCTCTGGAGCTGTCCATGCCCACCTTTAACTACTCTGTGCACTGTGAAAAGAGCAGCCCGGATGCCAGGAGAAAGTGGCAAGAAAGGGCAGGGAAAAAGGGGAGAAGATGGAAAGAGCCAAAGGCCCATGAAGGGATTAAGGGGTGGATGAAGCTCTAAGGCATGGGGTTATCTGATGGGGAGGTGCCTGGAGAAGACCTGCAGAAGAACAGCCCCTGGCTCAACCACGCAGGGCTAGGGCAGGTGTGTGGAAATGCAATGGTGCAGCCATTCCTGGATCACAAACCTGGCCATGGCACCAGGGGGAGTTTTCCTGGAGCACAGCTCTCTGCTCTCACTGCAGGCAGCCGACTGGCTGCAGAGCTTAATGCAGATACAGTCTGAGGGTGATGGAAATCCTCATCTTCTCACTAGGTGCTGGATAAGCTGGGTGGTAACATGTGCACTCCTGATCTCCTGGAAGCGCCATCCTGGTCTTCCAGGGTCAACCTGAAACGGGGCAGAACAAACCATTTGCCTCCACTGCTCCCAAGGGGCTGGGCATCATTGTCAACTGGTGACGTGGTAATTTGAGAGAAGCATCGACTAAAGTTTAATTTAAATAAAAAGGCTGAATCCCTACTTTGAACTCAGGTTCTGTGAAGCTCCTAAACCACCACCCTGGGTTGAGTGGAGGTGGCCAACCACTGGTCACTGAATGCCACCCTGCTGCCCTGGTGCACCCAGTGCTGTGGACCACTGCTCCTGCTCCTGAACAGGGCTCTTCCTGCCATCTCCAGGCCAAGCTCTGCCTCATGCAGAAGCAAAGAAGGAAAAACTGCACTGCAGCACACGCCAAACAGGACCACTCTCATGCCATGGAGAAAGAAGCCCAGTAAACCTCCACAACCACACCATGACTCCCAGTGATGGGAAAGCCTGCCTTGCTGCTGCTCATTCAACCACCAATTGAGAGAGATACTGGTACCAGCATCACTGCCACAGACTGCTACCCCAGCACCCTCTCTATCCCTGGGATCCAGCAAAGCCCCTGCAGAGCTGTGGGGCCTTAGGACACCAGGGAACAGTGGGTGACGTATCTGCCTCACTGGCATCCCCCCTACACCCCTCTGTCAGCTGAGCCCAGCTGCCTGGGCACCTATGGATAATCCATCTGCTGAACATGCTACAGGCCATTAGCTTTAACTAGAGGGAGTTGCGGGGAAAATCATTAAAGGAAAAGTTCACAATGCAATTAATAAAGCACCTCATTAGGTCTCCTTCCTATACAAGCATGCAGCTCCCACTGCTGGCTCTTGCATGTCTGGTGCTCTCAGTCCCCGTAAGTGGGATGGGGGAGAGAACAGAAAACCTAAAAGCAAAACTCATGGGTTGAGATAGAGAGTTTAATAGGACAGAAAAGGAAGAAATGAATATTGAAGGAGAAGGAGAAAAGGAGAAGAGAAAATGAGAAAGAGAAGAAGGGGACAAAGAAAAGGAGGAGGAAAAGAGGAGGAGGAGGAGAAGACAACAACAACAACAACAATAATAATAATAATAATAGAATGCACACAACAAGCAATGCAGTTGCAATTGCTCACCACTTGATCACCAATGCACAGTCAGTTCCTGAGCAGCACCTGGCCAGATTTTCCCCCCATTTGAGGGGGATAATGGGACAGTCTAGAATACCCCTTTGGCCAGGTTGGATCAGCTGTCCTGGCTGTGCCCCTCTCAAGTTCTTGTGCCCCTCTAGCCGAAGTTGAGAAGTCCTGGACTTAGTACAAACACAATAACAACTAAACCATGTGTGTTATCCATGTGATTCTTACACTAAATCCAAACCCAGCACCGGGAAGAAAATTAACTCTATCTCAGCTGAAACCAGGACAGAGGCAGAGAAGAGCCTCCAGGTCCCACTCCTGCCCTTTGAGCTGTGTTGTTTTGGGACAAGCTGTGACCCTCCTGCACCACGAGAAGCTGGAGTGCATGGGCAGGGCTTAGAGGAGGTAGCAGCAGATTTCATATCTAAATCAGACTCCTTCTCTCCCTAATCTCAGCCAGTACAAGTGGCTTAACCCATCGGACAAGCTCCAAATCCTCCTCTCCTCCTCCTGATCCCACCTAAGCCCTGAGTTTTCCCCCCTTGATAATCTCTGATTCACTGGGATCATGGGATTGCTCTGCCAGCTGCACAAATCCAGATGCTCTGATGTTGCACAGGGACCCAAATGGGAATGGATCCAGATGGTGAATCTTAAAGACATCTTCCCACTCTCCACCACTGCCCTAGTCTTGCCACTCCCCTCCCATGGGCCCCAGAGCCCAGCACAGAACCCAAGACAGCAAAGCCATGGCACTACAGAGGCAGAGGTGCCCACATCCCATAAATCCCCAGGCTCCTGTGACAAAGCACAGGGCCCAGAGATCCCCCTGGGGACCAGTGTGGCCAGAGCTGGTCCACACTGACATATGTATAGTGGGTGGGTGATCTTGAACACAGACTGAGCTCCAGAAAATCCCCAGCCATGTGGTGCTCTGTCTATGGGATGAAAGGCGAGACCTGGAAGCTCCACCAAGCTCCAGTTCCAATACCAAGGGCAGGGGATGCTCTGCTCTGCTAACCACATCCTTCAGGGTCTGTGTAACACCCTCTCCACATGGCATCTTCCTTCTGAGACTCATACATAGCTGTGTACACCAGAGGGTCAGGCAAGGAGCTGGAATCTGTAGCAAACAACACATACCTTCTGCAGTGGGATGCCCTGGCCCCAACAAACACAATATTCCCAATTCAGCTCTTTGTCTTCTGCCCCAGCACTTCCAGGACAGGACAGGTCTTTGCTCAAAATCAAGTGACAGGCTGGGAAGACACTGCCTGGCTCATAGCACATCCGAGTTTCATCTTCCTTCTCTGGACATTTTGTCCAAGAGGAAAATCCTGACCTCAGGGTTCGGGCTTCTTGATGCAGTCTCCATGTGACATGTGGGGAGCCAGCAGTGCCTCACCACCTGGCATGGGTAGGTAATGCCTGGCCATGGCAGTGACACACAGCCCCACACCACTTCTTCTCACAGGGAAACGTGCTTGTCATCACTATTCTCCCAAATTTCCCTCTGTAAAATCTCCTCTAAGCTGTGAAATCCCTGCCTGACAGGCATTAGTCTTAGTGTTGCTATCTTGCAGCCATTTTGAGGGCATTTCCTTCTGTTTGCTTTTTTATTTTTTTCTAGCCTGGGTTCCCTGTGATGTTTTTCACCCCCAGGAGTGGGCTCTCTGTGCTTTCTACCTTTGGAAATCCGAGCAAAGTGCCCCATAGCATCTCATTTAAGGAGGGATCGAGGAGCAAGTGACGGCTGCTGGAGTGCAGTGGGCTTGGCTCTGATTTCACATCGAGGTTTCCTTCACCTCCCCGACAATAGCCTGATGCCTAATGACATTTGTCTAATTAGAAACATGCCCGATTGTTTCACGCAGTAGGAAATTGGGCTGCTTGGCAATGCTGATGTATAGAGCAGCGGTGAGGGGTATTGCAGAGCCCTCAAACTGAAGAGATCGAGATGAGAGAGAGAGATTATATTCAGGTGCTCTGTTCTGTCAGGGAGCCTTTGATTTGGTGGATTGTGTAGCATGAAAGGCCAGGCTTGTTACAGCCTTTGTGTGACTAAGAGGAAGATATTAAAGTTTGATGCACTGCTCTGGGAGACGCTACGTGATGGATCGAGAAGACTTGCAAGGCATTGCAGGAGCAGTGTAGGGCCTTTAGGATCTTTGGGGGCTGTTTGTTATATATTTCCTTGCCTAATGGTCTGCACGTGAGCAGAGTGCTAAGGTCGGAGTCCGGATTGCTGATGTGACCTTGGCATATGATTTTCATAGGCAGGAACATTTGGTTCTGTGCAGTGTGCGGCTTCTCATGAATTGCAGGCGGTGACCCTGAGTGTCAGTGAGCAACCTCAGTTATTTCATTTCTTACACCTTAAAAAAGAGTTATGGCTCATATTACTGGGATGTTTTTGCTGCACAGAATCCTGCAGTTGAGAAGGTTCCTTAGAGGTTCCTGGTCCTCTCTTGAGACTATACCCGATACTACCTCAGGCCGTCTAGCTGAGCCTTAGAAGTCTCCAAGGACAGTGTCTTCGCACCTCACAGTGAATCCTTGTGACTGAGAGAGACACACAGAATGGTTTGGGCTTGGCCTGGGTTTGCAGCAGCTCATCTGACCCAGGAACCCTCACCCATTGGCGTATCTCTCCCTTCTTTCCCCAAAGATGGGGCAGATGGAGCAAGACTGTGGACAGCTGTGACAGAACCCTGCTGTCACGTACTCAAGCCCTTGGTCCTGTAGAGCCATGCAGAGGTGTGACCAGGACACATGTCCCCACAGAGAAGTCAGGGAACCCTTGATGTCAAAGCCACCTGAGGCTTCCTGAATGATGGATCCTTGTCAGTGGCAAGTCAAAAATAGCCAGTGAGGCCTCTTCAGGCAAAATTTGGGGGCTCAGAACCTATTGACCAGTGTGTCCTTCCCAGAGATGTCTGGGATCCATCTTTGGAGCCTCTCAGAGGTGTTGTTGCAGATGCTTTTGACTGCCAATGCATGGAGCCAAGCTTCTTCCTCAGCCCCTCACCAGTTCAGGGCAGCAGGAATAGGTTTAGTGCAGCTGCTTTTGCTGGTGTGCCCACTGTGATCATCCCACCTGCACAGGACAGCCTTTCCAACACCAAAATACAGTGGCAGGTCTTTCCCAAGTATGCTCTGAGGACTGCAGACTCCAGACCAGCCTGGATGCAGGGAGGAAGCGATCAGTCCTGAGGACAGCTCGGCTTGACACATTTCCTAGGACTAAGTCTTCCATTCTTGCTTTAACCTTTTCTGGTGACTTGTGGTGGCTGTGTTAAACAATGATATGCCGGCAACATGACAGTGATTTGTTTAAAGAGCCCACACTTGTCCTTGTTAGTGCTCACTCTGTGCTCTGACAGTCCTGTCAAAAGCTTCTGCGCATTTTTCAGTTCTCTCCCTCATTTGCTCCTGTCACCATAGGGAAACATCCACATAGCAATGGCCCTGGTAGCATTTGAGAAGCTCAGGGACCTTGGCTTGGCTGTATCGTCCCTGCTTGGCACGCTGAGTGGTCACTGGTGAGCCTGGGGCTGCATGGCTGCATCCTGAGCTGCCCCACTGCCCAGGTCTGGCCCTGTGCAGCAGCATCAATCAGCCCGTGGGTATCAAAGCTGCCCAGCACTTGAGACCAGAGCAAAATGCTGGCTCTCTGCCCCGGTGCCACTTCACAGCCTGGACTTCACATGGCTGGATCCTGGGCAAGAAGACTCTGGTTCTTGTCCAGGTGTAGGCATTTGGTGTTGCTGCTAGTTTGGGCATTTGACAACTGTCCAAAAAGGATGGGTTTCCAACTAAAAAAGAAAGGTAAGGAGCTCAGGTCCCTGCTGGCCTCTCACCAGTGGATGACTGTGCAGAAAGGGGATACTGCTGTCACCAGCTCCATCTGCCAGGCTTCAGACTGAACATAACCAGTGTAGGCAGAGCATTAGGCATGCAGGAACTGGTTGTCTCAGGGGACACGGCTGGGAGTGAGGTGCCTTTCAGAGCATTTAAGAGCTAATGCTTTAGTGTCCTGGGATCTCCCACATGGATGAACTTCGGGGCTGAGCACAGCATCAGAGAGAGCAGGTAGATTTATGCTGAGGTTTGGGTAAATTGTAGTGAGCTTGAAGGTTGTTTGACAGGACTGGGAGCACCAAGCAGCAGATTCAGTATGCAAATGGAGCAGCCTGCTCTGAAAGCTGAGCCTTTCCTGAGAGATTCTGACCTGGACCATGCAGTTAACATCAGGCAATTCAAGTGGTTCCTCTGCTGTAATGTCTGCCAACACCCCAGAGGAGGAAGCAGGTGGGGGGGTAGTGTAAATTAAACTTGAAGACTTGTAACTATCTGCAAGCCTGCACTAGGCTGAGAATCTCTTCCCAACACATGCAATCCCCGCCTTTTGGTATAAGAAAACATGTTTTCTGCATCTCAGACAGCCCCTGCACCCTTCCTGGAGATGTCCCAGCCTGTCTGCTCTCCCTGTGCACCACAAAGGGTGCATGGGTGCCCTCTCCAACACCACTGCCTCACCTGGGACCCAGCCATCCACCTTGCCCCTTCTGTAGTACCCGCCTTCCCCAGCACATCAGAGACTGGTCTGACTCTACTGAGCCACAGGGAAATGACAAGCCCAGAGAAACCCATTTCCAGAGATAATGTTGTATTTTCAGAGTGCATGTAGTCAAATACGACCAAATGTTCCCCTCCCTGAAGCCATCAAAGCACCAATGACTCCGTAATATTTAATGGCTTGTTTTGCTCCCTAAATGATACAATGAAAAGGATTATTAATGTTAATAGCGTTCTTATCATATTTTAATAGCATCATGTATAACCAAAATGTCATCTCAGCACATATTTCTCTTGCTCTCACCCAGGGCGCGGAGTAATCATACTCCAGAGATGCGGTGAGGGAAGAGACATTGGGCAATGGGGTGGAAAGGGGGGCTGGGGCCTGAGGCTGAGCTGGACTCGACTGGCTGGAGAGATGGGATGCAAAGCCATGCAAAGAACCTCTCCTCTGCAGGGAGGAGAAGGAGGGGAAACCAAAGGGCCATGAGGGATGATGGGCAGGGGAAGGGTGCACGGTAGCTCCAGCCAGGCCCCAGGGCATGCACAGAAATCCTGGGCATTGAAGGGGCCACTCACATAGAGAGTGTGAAAATGACATTTGTCCCCTGCAGTCACCAGTTCCAGTTGATCCCTCAGTCCCAGAAAGCGCTGGATATCCCAGAGGAGAGAGGGCAGGCCGTCCCTCCCCCAGGACCTGCCAAACCTGCTGCCTCTATCATTTCTTCTCCTGACACATTGGACTCTGTCAAGAGCGACTGTCAGTGAAACACTCCAATTTTCAGCGCATCATTTCGCAGTCCAGTGAGCATTTGCCTTTTTTTTTCCTTACCCAATCCATCTCATAGATTAGTTTAACTAGGCTGAAAACCCACATTTTTCATGTGGGGTTTGCTTTGCCTTGTATTCAGCCCCTCTCCTTGCCAGGCAGAGAATGTGGTGGCCGGAAGCTAAGTGCATGGGGGCCCCTTCAGGTAGAACAAAGCTCAAGGACAATGTAATTCCATTTTCCCAAACTCCAACACAAGTCATTACAGTTCCACAAAAGAACTGCAAAAAGAAGACCCAGAAAGATTCAAGGAACAACCATTAGCTGCTAAAGCTTCCAAAAAAGCCCTGCAACTGTAAGGGCTTTGCACCTGAGAAAGTGTGCACTGTGGTATGTATGGATATGGGTCTTCCTCATTGTCCTGTGACCAAGTGTTGTGCACAGCCCGACATCTGTATTTTTCATATAATCACAGAATGGTTTGAGTTGGAAGGGATCTTTAAAGGCCATCTAGTCCAACCCCACTGCAGGGAGCAGGGACATCTGTAACTAGAGCAGGTTGCTCAGAGCCCTGGACAACCTCACCTGGGATGGTGCTAGGGATGAGACATTGACCCCATCTTTCTGACAGGCTCCCTTGAAGTCCCAAGAGGCCACAATAAGGAGTGTGCAGCAATCTGCCTTCACTGTCACCTGCACACCCCCTGCTTACTACTTATCCTCTCCCAACAGACAGGTGGGCTCTGCTTGTGTACAACCATGTGTGCATCTGCCCTCAGGACCTCAGGACCTGGGCATGTCCCCCAGAGCCGTGCGAGCACTGTGCACAGCCTCCCCTCCCCAAGCCAGCCTGCTTCTCTGCAGGAAGATGAAAGGGGGCAGTTTGACTCTGACCTCCTCATATTTCACTAAAATGTTATTTTAACACTTAAAAGGGTAGAAAATACCATTGGCGGCTCTTCATTTATCAGATCGATGCAGGGGGAGCAGGGCACTCATGCTCTCCACGTTAATGAGCCCAGGAGCTGGCGTGCAGCAGCATCCCAGCACTGCCCTGACAGGGGTGAGGGGAGCAGGGAGGGGGTGCTGGCACCCCAGGGGAGAGTACCCCTCTTTTCCCCTCTAGAGAAGGGCAGTTATGTGCTCAGCAATACCTATGGTGGCTGGGGGACCTGAGAAGGGAAAGGAAGGAAAATCCACCAAGACAACAGCAGTGGTGGAGGTCCCCAGTCTCCAGCCCACAGCAAATGCGCCAGGAATGTGGAACAACAAGCACATCCTGGATTTCCCCTCCTGTTCCCAAGGTCACAGATTATTTCTGGAGCCAGGGACTCGTGCAGGGAACTGCTGCCTGCGTTGGGAAGTTGCTGGCACTACTTCCCAGGTGGGATCAACGTGCTTTCAGGATGGGGTCATCTCCACTCTACCTTACTGGCTGCCCCGCTCTGTGTATTACCACCTCCCCATGGCCTGCACAGATGCATGTGGAGGAAAGGCAGATACTGGTCTTGTTTTCCCATAAGACACAGCAAAATAACGACTCCTTTCAACTGAAAGGTTCAGAAAAGTGCCACATGTTCTGTAGACAATGACAGTGTGAGGCTGGGCTCTCCTCCAGCCAGCATCAGAGATGGAGACACTGGTACAGGGACTCTAATTCTACCCAGCAAAGCCACGGCCACCACAGGAACTTTAAGTGCAATTATAGCAATAAAATCTCCATCTCCTCTGGGAAGTCATTGCTTATGAACTTGCCGGTGCCTTTGTGTCCTCAAGGTGTTCTAAGCATCCTCAAATCTGAGGACAAAGGACAATTATAAAGACCAGAGAGTGTCGAGGGAACTGTAGGGTCCAGTACTAGGTTTGCTTTTTTAACTCCTTCGTTAATAATCTTGGCAGAGAGAGTAAACAGAAGCACCAGCTGTGAGGGGTCTGCAGGTACATTCTAATGTGACAGCAATATTTTGCTGGGGTTGAATTTTCACAGTCTTCAGGGTATTTCCCAAATTGCCTTTGAATCCAAAAGGTCTCACGATTTTTGGACAAAGATTTTCACTCATTAATTTTCCTTCTCTCATTTAGAAGACCTCACCAGGAGGTTTCCTGAAGGGCCCTGGAGGCTACGGCCACATGCAAAGTTCAGGCCTCCTGTGCACACAGGGAACAGCTCCTGTTGCCAACAAAGTCCTTGCACAAAAAGCTGCTCTTCAGACACCCTGATGGGCACATGAGCACGGATTCCAACCTACCCTAAATTGGAGCTGCAATGGGTATGGAATTATCTGTGTGTCTGCAGTGCCTGGACTACCCTGGACCACTGAACTCTTGGCTGATATTTGGTGGGAAACTAGAGAGGTGTCATGTTGTGCCTGATTTCATTCAGGGCATGAAACAAGTGATATAAGAAAGAAAAACCTATTTACTTGAGGTGTCCCACAATGTTTTCAGTGGCTATTGGGTCTAAGGGGCATCCCATGATGAAGCAAAGCAAAATCACCCCATGAACTCTTTACTCACGTAACAGAATCATACAATGGTTTTGGTTGAAAAAGACCTGTTAACCCAGCACTGCCAGGTCACCACTAACCCATGCTCCTCAGCACCACACCTTCATGGCTTTGAAACCCCTCCAAGGACCACAGGGACTCCTGAACAGCCTGGGACAGTCCTGGACAACCCTTGCAGGAAAATCATTGTTCCTCAGGTCCAACCTAAACTTCCCCTGTGGCAACTTGAAGCTGTTTCCTCTTGTCCTGTAACTTGTTCCTTGGGAGCAGTGACTGACCCCACCCAGCTCCAACCTCCTGTCAGGAGCTGTCAGAGCCAGAAGGTCTTCCCTGAGCCTCCTTTTCTCCAGGCTGAACAAGCTCAAATCCCTCAGCTGCTCCTCACCAGGCTTGTGTTCCAAACCCTTTCTCAGCTCTCTTGCCCTTCTTGCAACAAAATGCACTGTAACTTGTGTCCTAGGGAGTCTTTTATCTCAATTTAACTGAAAAAATAAATCAGAAAAAAACTCAGGAGTATTACAGAAAACTAGAAAAAAAATATTTAAAAACAGAAACAAGAACAATATTACCAAGCAGTACTCATTAAAATGAGTAAGACACTAAATTCTCCTAAACAACACATTCCTGAAATTTGCAGATGAAACTAAATTGAAGAAGAGCTCAAAATACCAAGGGGGTTGGAGGACACACCGAGTGGGTCCCGCTGAGACCTCAGGCAGTCAGAGGCAGAATGAGATCCACTTGGAAAAACACAGCCAGGCCATTTAGGAGAAAATGATTCGAATCATGGCCTGAGCCACTGGGAGGGGGAGCCCCATGGTGCAGTGAGGCTGAGCAAGACATCACTGCTATTGAGGGGGGTGTCTTCCAACACTGCTGTGTTCTTATACACCATCCATCCTGTGCTTTCAGAGGATCAGAGTGTGGCTGGAAAATCCTTCTGCTATTCGCAGAGTATTTTAAGGCAGGCTGGCTCTTCACACGCCCTGGGGATGCTGCTGCCCCAGGGGAAGGTGGCAACCGCTTGCGGGAAGATAAACTTGGATGAGTGCCTAACAGGAGTTTGTTAAAACCTGCACAGCCCAACCAAACAATAAAATCATGGACTCATAGAATTGTTTTGGTTGGAAGAGACCTTTCTGATCATTGAGGCCAGCCATTAACCCAGTACTGCCAGGGCACCACTAAACCATGCCCCTCAGCACCACATCTCCATGGCTTTGAAACCCTTCCAGGGACCACGGGGACTCCTGAACAGCCTGGGACAGGCCTGGGCAAACCTTGCAGGAAAATCATTGTTCCTCAGGTCCAACCTAAACCTCCCCTGTGGCAACTTGAGGCTGTTTCCTCTTGTCCTGTAGCTTGTTCCTTGGGAGCAGTGACTGACCCCACCCGGCTCCAATGTCCTGTCAGGAGCTGTCAGAGCCAGAAGGTCTTCCCTGAGCCTCCTTTTCTCCAGGCTGAACAAGCCCAAGTCCCTCAGTTGCTCCTCACCAGACTTGTACTCCAGACCCTTTCCCATCTTCTTTGGTCTTCTCTGGACACACTCTAGCCCCTGAATGTTCTTCTTGGAGTGAGGGGCCCAAAACTTCACCCAGGATTTGAGGTGTGGCCTCAGCAGTGCTGAGTCCAGGGGGCAATCCCTGCTCTAATCCTGCTGGTGCCAATACAAGTCAGGATGCTGGTGGACTTCTTGACCACCCTGTCACACCGCTGTAGCCTCTGTGACAGTGTCCTGGGCTCCCAGCACTGCTGCAGAGCTCTGGGTGCAGACCAGTCATTGTATGCCCAGACTGGCAGCAATCAGGCTGCACACACCACACACAACCTTGCCATGCTGATGCCAGTTTCAACCATGTACCCCACTGCTGGACCTTCTGCCTATAGGTTGCTTCTTGGTTTTGGTGTCCCTCAAGAGTCTTTGGATGGCTCTTTTGCACGTTTGGGTGGGGATATCCTGCAGCAAACCACTATTCCAGCAAGACACCAGCAGTTGAACACGGTGGAGACCCAGACTGGTGATGAGAACTCTTGTCAAACAGCAGCTCTGACACGATCCATGCTGCAGCTGCATCACTCCATCAGTGGGCATATGGCAAGTCATTCACTAAATAAAAAAATTAAATTACCCAAGACTATAAAACAGTCAATTTAGAGTGATATCCTGACTGTAATAGGGCAATAGCATTTCATTTACTGCTACAGCAGCATTCTTGCAAAGGAATGGGGGTTTCAGAGGGGTGGCATAGGATACCCCAAATGCCCGTGTGTTTAGGAGGGGGAGGGTGGGGGTGAGGCAGCCACAACTGGGGTGTGTCCCTGGGCTCCCAGCCACAAGCTGTGGCAGTCTTGGACCTGCAGCTCTCAGGCTGCAAGCTCACAGTGGGCCCTGAAGTTTCTGTGACGTGAAGCATTAATGTCACATTAGCCTAATGGGCAGTTTTCTCATTTCCAGGTTCCACATCCTCATTTTCCAGGCACAGATAAGATGTTTGTGCCATGGCTGGCGTTACCTATCAGCATGAAATGTGGTTACTCTTCTCTCTCCCTGTTCGAGTGTGGAAAATGGAAGAATACTTTATAATCTGGTTATATGTACCCTGCACACCTTCCACCTCCCGCTTTTTTTTCTGTAGATGCTGTCTCTACTTATGGCAATGGGTTGAAGCCTGGCCTGGATGGGAGGGATAGGAGGCCCAGGGTCTTTCATGACCCCTTTTTTTTCCAGAAGCACTGTCCCTCCAGGGTCCCACTTCAGCATCTGTGCAAGAGGCACCCATCTGGTGATGTAGAGGCAGCAAATACTAGGCTTGAGAATTCTGCGATGAATACCCTGGAGTGATGGATCAAAAAGAGATATGGAGGAGGGAGCTGTGAGGTGGTCGATGCCCCATCTCTTGAAATATTAAAAGACAGGTTGGACAGGGCTCTGAGTGACCTGATCCAGAAGTAGATAGCCCTGTTAGGGGGTAGATGACCTTGAAAGTTCCCTTCAAACTCTAACCACTCTATGATTCTATAATCAGGCACCAAAACAATCTGAGCAGGACAGAGAGGGAGCAGAGAGGGACTTAGGCCACCCTTTAACACTGCGAAATATACAGCAACCTTAATCATCTGTCTTCAACCATTTCTTTCCTTCAGACCAGATCACCTCAGCAGTTCTGCCTGATCCCCCTTGCAGGGCTGCAAGAACTGTGCACAGGTGCTGAGGGTTATCAGGGTGTCAAGAGCAGGCAGGAGAGCAGCAGATCTTTGGGCAGAGACCCAGAGCCTTGCTGCCTTGTTGCCTGTGTGCTGGTCCACCTGCTCACCCTGCCTGGGAGAGCAGGGCTGGCTGCTCATCCTGTGTCCCTTTCTTTGCCCTTAGGGATGCTTGTCTGCCTTCACAGCCACCCAGTGCCAACATGAGCCTCTCTGGGTGCTGGCAGAGCCACCGGGCTGTCCTTGGGCTCCTCTCCTCAGCTGCTTGTATTGCAGGGTGAAAGCAGGAGTGGTGGGCAGAGCCAGGGCAGCCTCCCTCCTAACTTGCTTATATGGTAAAGTGCAATTCATGTCCTGCAGCACGAATATAGGTGTCAACTCGGATGGTTGCAGAAGATCTGTCCCCACCAGAGCCCTGTTTTGCTCTTTCTGCCCGACTTGGCTGGCTTTCAAGAGTGCTCTGATGAACAGGTGGCTTGAGGAGGGGTCCGGAGAGACGTGCTGGTTCTGCAGCACTCCTGGGAGTAAGTTACCTCGGGGTAAATGATGTGGAAACCGGCTGGCCTGGTCACACTGAATTTCTCCAAAGGAAGGAGGATTTTAAAGCACAAGAACTGAAGATGCTGCTCACTACCCCACCCCCCTGCCTGATTTCCCAGAGGGCCAGCAGGCTTGGACAACTTCAGTGAAATGGTTGCCTCTGACATCCTCCCTCCCCCATTCCCTCCCCCCCTCCCTGCTGCCTTGCTGCACAAAGCTGATAGGTACAAGCTCCAGAGCTTTCCAGGAGCCACGTGAGAGATGCTTCTATATAGGTGCTTTCAGATCCATTCCATTCTCATCCTTTCCATTTGCTGGGGTGGGTTCTGCCTGACAGGCCCAAGCAACACCATGTTCATCAGGTCTTCATCCCACCAGACACTGTATTTCACATCCACTGTCCTTTTGCTATGATATTGCAAGTTCTTTCATAACTTTTTGGAAATTTTTCATAAGTTCTTCACTCTGAGAGTGGTGAGACATTAGAATGGGTTGCCCAGAGAGCTTGTGGGTGTCCCCTCCCTGGAAGTGTTCAAGACAATGTTAGATGGGGCTCCGAGCAACTAGTTGAAGGTGTCCCTGCCCATGGCAGGGGGTTGGAACTGGATGAGATTTAAGGTCCCTTCTAACCCAAACCATTCTATGATTCAATGATTCTATGATTTTGACACATTTTTACTCATTCTCTCTTTACCCAAACACAACCTATATCTCCCTGATGGTGCAGGAATGCTCCATACTATCTCTTCCTATGCACCCTTTTTGCTGTGAAAATCCCCATGGAGGACACTGAGCAATTGCAGTCGCTCTCTTTCAAGCTGTCAACACCTTCCCATGGACTGGGCTATGGGGCAAATTTTGCCAGCAAGTATTTTCTTGTCGCCTAACTGACAACAAGAGCTGCTAAACGAGATAGCTCTCTGTCTCCTTCTGTAGGCAAGGGCTGGAAGACGGCCTTAATGTTCCCTCTGCAGTGTATCCATGTGATCTTTCCATATTGAAAAGCACTCTGGACGGAGTACCTGTCCCTGCTTTAGATTTCCCCAAATGCTACTTAACTGGGACATTAAAGGCAGCTCAGCCCGGGGCCCATCAGCACTCGTGGTGCCGGGGTGAAGACGTAGGTCAGTGGGTTGTTATTGCTGTCCACCGTGAAGAATCGTGTGTGGCAGAGGAGTCACAACATTTATCAGTCACGGGCTGCTTCGGAGTGAGGAACTCCAGCTTCTCCAATGCTGGGTTTCAATCTTCTCAGCCTCTGCTGACCCATAGCCAATAACTCTTAGATCGGCTTCTTACCATCCATGCAAGACTTTCTTTTGCCCTACAGACTGTATACAAGCTGAGGTCCCATTAACACCCGGAGGAGAGCTCTTTTAACACTCCAGAGCCTTATTTTTCCACCTTGTTCCAGGACACACATCACTGACCCATGGTTCCTCATCAGTGCCACTGGATGCAGGGTGTCCTGGCAGAATGCCATCCTGCATGCTCCTGGATACTCCCTCCCGAGACCTGCTCCCTCATTCAGTCAAACGTAACTACAGCTCCTCTGTGGCAGTGTTGTAGTGCGGCAAAGACCAGGAGGGTCCTGTCCATCTTTATCCTGACTCCTTCCCTTTCCTAGGAAGGGGAAGGGGGAATAGAATCAATCATAGAATAATGTCCTGTTACTTCCTCACACTTCGGCCTGTGCTGCTGTGGGTGCAGCCCACGGTGCCAGTGAATGTTGGGGTCCAGCTTCTCAACCCCAGCAACCCCAAGTCATCCTTCGCAGGGGAGGGGGGGGGTCTATGTCTGTGTCCCATGTACAGCTTTCTATGGGCTAGTGCTCTGGGGGCCCTGCCCATGCTGGTGGGACACAGGGACATGCCTGGTCTTAGGAATGCACCCAGACAGCTTTGGCTTTGTATGGACAGCGTGTTAGCCCGGGGCTGTCTGCAGGATTGCTTCCTTTGCAAACTCTTCCAGGTGGCAGTTTGGGGCTGTTCTGACTGTGGTCAAGCCTCAAGATGAAAGCCTTTGGATCCTGACTCATTGCACCAATTACACAGAATTTGGATTTCCAATTCACCCACTCTCTGGAGAAAGCTTTGGGTCGATTTGGGAGCAACTCCAGGGCTTTGCATGCTCCTTTGAATGGCAGATGAACAGCTCAGCCTCTCTGCGGGGCCAGGCAGATCCTCATCCTCCTGGGGATGAGTCGTCTCACTGCAGTCACTCAGGGCTCCTGCAATGTTGATGCCACCTGCAGTAGTTTTATCTGCCAAATATCCCCTGGAATTTCAGGTTTAATCTGCTGTAAACTCTTAGGCACAATTGGTCCCTTCAAAATAATGCCATGTTTTGATGGGTTAGTGACAAGAACATTTAATCCTGATCCTTCCATTCATTTGACTGGTGTCCCTTTCATGTCAAAATCTTCCAGCCACTGAGTGAGACCTCAAACACGGCTGTTGTCAGTCCACCGCCCTCCGAAAACAGGACCAACATGTTGCAGGGTTGTTATTCCCTTGGGGCAAATCACATCCCTTCTCCCTTGCTTTCACATGCACAAGGGGTTGAGATTGTTATTTCTGATGAACTTCAAGGAGCTTCTCACCAGAGAAATAACATTTCTGTTGGTTTATTTATTGATTGATTTGCTCCTTTCCAAAGTAAAGAGAGGAAAGAGAAAAAAAGAAACCAAAAACCCAACAAACTAAAAGCCAGAGGAGATGAAGAAGTAGGAGAGGGTGGGAGGCCAGGGAGATGAGCACCAGCTCAATCCCAGCTGTCACGGTTTAAATCAAAGGTTTTTACAAAGGGAGACCAAATCTTTCAAAACTTGTCCTTAGCCCTCTCCTCTGAAGCTCTACCCCCCACTTGCCAGCGGGCCAGCTGAGCCGCAGCACCGCAGCGTCTGTCCCCGGAGGCCAAGTACCCTTCTGTCAAGTGATATAAGCTTTTTAGCTACAAGCACTGTGACAGAGAAACAAGCTTCCTGGGAGTGGAAGTGGATCTCTTCTCGCTGCTGAGGTGAAGGGTGGGTGGTGCCCACGGCCACCCGCAGTCGCTGGGTCCAGCAGCACAGCTGGTTGGAGAAGGGTGGTGGAGCCGGGAGGAAATGCAGCAGAGCTGCCTCCGCTTAATTGCAAATGGATTTCAATCCACCCTCTGCAAAGGATCTGATTTCTCCTGGCAGCCTTAAGACCAAGTCATCTTCTGTTCCAGTAATGCCTCCAAATGCTTTCCAAAGTGCAGGTCCCCCAGAGATCCCAGAACCTGCTGGGGTGAGAGGCTCCCCCACCCCCCCAGCACCCTCTCTGAGCTCCTGGATATCCTCCAACTCTTTCATTTGCTACTAAAGGCCTTTATGGCAAAACAGGGTCCCCGTTTCAATGCAGATTTCTGCCCGCACCCTGCGTGACACTGCTGTAGACTCCAGAGTGCAGAAGCTCTGCCAGTCTCCAACAGATCCCACAAACCAATGGGATTCTCCAGCAGATGCCATTCTGTGCTGGTTTTGGCTGATGTAGAGTTATTTTTCTTCACAGTAGCTGGAGTGGGGTTGTGATTTGGATTTGTGCTGCAAACAGCGGTGATAACACCAGGGATTTTTTCAGCAGAGCTCACACAGAGTCAAGGGCTTTGTGCTCCTCACCCCACCTCACCAGCAAGCAGGATGGGGGTGCACAAGAAGCTGGATGGGGGGCCACAGCCAAGACAGCTGACCCCAGATGATCAAAGGAATAGCCAGGCCATATGATATCATGGTCAGTGTATAAAGCTGGGGGAAGAAAAAAGGGAGGGATGTTTGGAGTGATGGCATTTGTCTGCCTGAGTCACCGTTACATGCGATGGAGCCCGGCTGTCCTGGAAATGGCTGAACACCTGCCTGCCCATGGAAAGTGGTGAATGAATTCTTTGTACTGCTTTGCTTGTGTGGGCAGCTTTTGCTGTACCTATTAAACTGTCTTTATCTCAGCCTATGAGTTTTCTCACTTTCACCCTTCCAATTCTCTCCCCATCCCACCACAGGGAAGTGAGCAGCTGGGTGAGGCTGAGCTGATGGTTGGGGGTTAAACCACGACAAATGCTCATGGCCCCATCATGCCCTGCCACGTGTGACACAGCAGCCACACATCTCTGCCACACCAGCAGCTGGAGCAGTCTCCAAGTTGTGCACCCACTCCCCTGTCCCAGGTTCCCCCAAGTCTTGTGACCTTCCCTAGGGAGCAAAGCCCTCCCCATGGCATGACAAGGACAATCAGCACCATGTCTGGCCCATGCACACTAATGCTGGCAGCAACCTCAGCCTGGGCTGCAGTCACTGTGCACCCCATCCCTGCTCCCTGCCAGCTGCTGGGCTGCCCACCCTTTATCTCCAGTGAGCATCTACTGCTGCACTCCACAGACCAAGTGCCTTTGAGTGGAAAAGCTCCGATGTTTATTCATCCAGGGCAGACCCCAGATACCAACAGACTGATAACAAACGCAATGGGGCTGCTTCAAAAAGCAGATAAGATCTCAAAGATTGCTGCACACACAAGGCATTAGCCGCTGTGTAATGCGCTGCCTTCATGAATATGCAGCTCCATTGTGCAGCCCTGGCCAGGACAATGGGACATATTTTAATGCTGATCTCAACCCAGCCCTCATCCATAAAAATCCACTCCGGGGGAGCAGAGAGATGTGCATCCCTCCCATGGCAGAACTAACCCCCGAGAGCCTTCCCTGAACAGGGGTTTTGGCCACTGCTGCTCATCCAGGAGTGATGCTGGGAAGTGCCACAGGTTATCAGGGGTCTTGGAGTCACAGCTGTTGGTGACAGTGGTGGTGGCCACCGTCCAGGATCCATTAGGAAGGGAATAGGGCACTCTGTCACCGGTCCTTTTCAGCAACTTCACCAGACTTTGCTGTGCACGGGCTGAATTTCTCAGTGCCTGGCCATTGACTCAGAAGATGCTTTTAGGGCAGGGGAAAATGCCCCAGGCAAAGATTAGGACATAGGAGGGGTTGGGAGGTGGAGAGGACCTGAATTAAGTACCGGGAGCATCCCCATAGGCACCAGTGGGAAAAGGTGCACCCACTCAGACCACTGGTGACATTGGATGCACCCACACCAGCATCGGTGCCCAGGAGGATCCCACCCCACAGCCTGGTGGCTTGTTGGCACTGGAGGCATAGCCGGGTGAACATCCTTGCCACCAAACCACACTGCTTACAAGGTCAACCCTGCCCTGAGTGCTTGGCATGCTGCAAACCCCCCCCCCCCCCCGAGGCACCAGCCTGGCCACGCTGCCACTCGCCGGTGATTTGCACCACCGAGCCTGTTGGCTGGGAGCTGGGAATGAAGTATTTGTGAAATTAATTAAGACAACAGAGGCCCGAAGAAAGGGAAAGTTAATTAGTCACGGCAATCAGTTAGATTTGATCCAAAAGAACAAACAAAGAGTTAGAAGCGTGTCACTGGCGGGCTGCTTCTCTGGAAAAGGGATTATGCGGAGATTTCCACCAAAGGGAATGGCTTTGTGCTGCTGCTCCTTATGTAATTGGGGATTTAGAAGCGGCACAAAGAGTCATTACCACAAAATTTCTTTGTCAGAGAAAAAAGTTGACATTTATGAAGCACAGGAGGGAGCAGCAAAACAAGACGAATCGATAGGCGCTAACGTGGGAAGGGGGCTTCCCTGTGCGATGGGGCCAGGCGCTGGGAGGGCAGCAGGGGGCTGTGGTGAGGAGGAGGAGGAGGAGGAGGAGGAGGACGAGCAATGGTGATGGCTGCCCCAGCAGGCACCCGCAGGGGTATGGGCAGAGGTGGTGAGCTGCAACAGCATCAGGAGGAAACCACAGCGTGAAAACCAGCGGCTGAGGTGTAAAAATGGGTGTGAGATGGAGGAGCTGTGCTCAGGATGGGGATGATGGGGAGGCAGCGGGGTTGGCACCCAGGAAAGCTGGGCACAGGGGAGTGGGGCAACAGGGCAACCATGCCCAGGAGAGCTGCATGCAGCGAATCTCAGGTTTTCTGCTTGAGCTCCCTTCTTTATCTCTGCTTTCTCCTCCACCGTTAACAACTTTAATTATTTACTCCAACTCCGGCAGCTCCATTTCCCTTTGAATGGGCACAAAGTTGCCTGCTTGTTGCTAAGGCTCACCCTAGACCCGCTGAGAGGTGGCAGTCTGGAGTCTCCGAGGTGTCTCCGGTAGACTCTGAGCACCCCTCTGCTGCCATGGCCCTCCTGCAGCACCGGAGATGGCTGCACTCACCCATGGCAGTGGGCACTCATCCACAGGTGCTGGTCCCCAAAAACATTGCATCTTCTAAAACCTCCTGCTGGTCCCCAAAACCATTGCACCCCCCCAAGCTCTCCCACTGGCCTCCCTAAAACGGCTGCAAACCTCCCCAGCCCAGCAGAGACCTGAAGGTCTTTCTGCATGAGAAGCACAGTTTCTGCTGCACTGGGAACAGTCTCAGGGGGATTGTTCCCTGGAGAGGGGGTAACAGCAGATTAGCCCCAAATTTAGCAGCATTGCAGCCTTTTGAGGAGGGCTGGCTCTTGGGTATGCATTCCTGGAGACCCTTCCCACACACCCATGCCTCAGGGGCTGCCAGCACTGCCCTCAAGATGAAGACAAAGCACCCAAGGCTGGGGGTGCCCATGGGGTTTGTGCCCTACTCTAGGGGTGTCCCCTGGAGGTGCTGTCAGCTGGGGACAATGGCATTAGAGACATTCCAATTGCAGGCTCAGAGCTGTCGCTCACCTGCCAGTGTTGATTCTACATCAGGAAGCCTCTGTCTGGAAATAAACAAGTCAAAACACACCCCCAGCTTCATTGTTCTCCTTCCAATCCTCTAAATGGGTCAAGTTCTGGTGGGAGTCCTGGTACACTCACTGCAGCACCTGAGCCACAGCGGGGATGAACCTGGCCTCCCCACAGTGCTGCTGGTGTTGTTGGGCACAGGACAGGCTGGGGTACCTCTGGACCCCCCACAGGCTGGGTCAGGAAAGCTCCCAGGGAACCCTGCCTCACTGGTGTTGTGGGGCAGGATCTTCTCCCAAGATATATGATGGGCTCACGTTGGGGCTGTCACCAGGCAGATGAGGGATGAGGACTCATCACTCACTGCTGGCTTTGTCATCCTGTTACCTCTTTATCATTAAAACACTGATTCAAACATCACCTTCAATGACAGGGAGGGGAGAGGCCGGGTAAAGACACCCTACACTCTCCAATGACCTCTCTGGATGGATTGCAAAGTCAGACCACATCCAAGTTCCTATTTAAAACCCACCGGCCCCCACATCATATCCCACCTCCCCTATGCCCTGTGGCCCAGAGACACCCAGTCCCATCTACCCAGGAGAACATCTCCATCATGTTCATGGAGACCTATTCCAAAACCCCTCTTCAATAGTGGAGCCACCAGGTTCCTCCTCAGGCTCTCAGCACTTTGCTTTGGGCTCTGGCAGCATTTCCAGAAGTCATTAAGGAACCTGCTCATTAATTTCTGAGTCAAAAGGCTTTTGACGCCAGCTCTGGTAGAGCAGGGGGTGTGATGCATGCTCTCTTCAGGTCCCTCTCACAAACGCACTCAGCTTCTGCGCTTTGATACGTGCTCCCGTCTAGACAGCACCAAAATCAAAGACCTGGAGGGTTGTGAACGTGGTGGTTACTCATGACTGTCCTTGTTGCACCGTGCTCAGACACCACTGCTTCCCTATGCTTGCCACTGGCTCCAGAAGGGTGGTCCTGGATGGTCAGTGTTGCTGGGAAAAGCTGTGTCTGGAGAATTCTGCAAAGATTTGCTGATTTGGAGAGACCCAGCCTGGGCTGGTGAAGAGCAGTCTGAGAAGGGATCTGATCAATGCTGATCAAGAGCTAAAGGGCCCTCAGGAGGCAAGAGGATGTGACCAGACTCTTGCCAGTGGTGCCCAGTGACAGGACAAGGGGCAACAGGCACAAACTGGAACCCAGGAGGTTCCATTTGAACATCAAGAAAAATTTCTTCAGTGTGAGGCTGTCAGAGCCTGGCCCAGGTTGCCCAGAGAGGTTGTGGAGTCTCCTTCTCTGGAGAGATTCCAAACCCACCTGGACACTGTGATGCTGGGCCCTGCTCTGGGGGATCCTGCTGGAGCAGGGTGATGGCACCAGCTGATCTCCAGAGGTCCATTCCAAGCCCTACCTTGCTGGAATTCTGTGATTCTGTGATCCCTGAGCAGAATTTTATTTTCTGTTCTGGAAGCACAGCAATTCCTGGATTTATTCTTTTCCACTATGTCTTCAGGGAGACGATCACCGGGTTTTAATTAATTGTGTTAAAAACAAAGAAAAGAAAAGGAAAAAAGAAAAGAAACAAAAACAAGACCAAAAAAACCCACAGCAACAAGTAACAAAATTCTTCCCTTGGGGCAGCCCAGCCTGGCATTGAAGCTGGTTTGGGGGACTGGATGCCAAGATAAGGAGGGTGTCAGGCAGAGGGATATGTCGCCAGCTGTTCTCATGTGTGCCGGTGTCGGTGGCCCCAGTTCCTCCCTGGGGAGCCCGGCGTGCCCACCACTGCCGGCTGCTGGTGTGAAAAGCTGACTGGAGGCTGGGGAGAGAGGAAGGATCCTGTCAGTGGATCACAGGAACATGATGGTCTGTCAAACCTATTCCTCGCTCATTTGCTTAGTGACCGTGACCGGCAGCGGCAGCGGAACGCGGGCCCGGCTGCCCCCCTGTTTGGAGAAGCCTTGTTTCATTTGCAGTCATCTGGCTCATGAAAAATGCAGCCGCCCGTTGCCTTGTACATGGAATTGGTTTTAGCTCTGAATTCTCAGGTTTGGTGCCAGGAGAGGGACAGATCCTGTCCTTAGCCAGTTCCATGCAAAGGCATGGGGAGGTGGGGTTGGTTCCCTCCCCAGCCAAGACCCCTGCCCCATCTCCCATCCTCATGTCCTCCACCCTGCCCTAGCACCTGCCAGGGCTGCTGGGGGGCACACAGGACACGACCCTTAAGCCTCATCCTGTTTCCAGACTCCTTCTCGGCAGGGCAGCCGTGATGCTGGAGGAACCCTCATAAATAACAGAAAAAGGTACTGGAAGCACTTTCCAGAGCTGTGCCAGCCCCATCACACAGGGACATGAGGTACCACCCCACTCTGCCTGCTGGCTGACCCTCCTTAGCACCTGCACCCTGGCATTTTGGGAGATGAATGGCAGCAGCTCCCTGTAGCTCCCAGCAGGATGCTGAAGCCCCCAGGAGTGTCTTTGGACAGTGCCCACGGCACAGAACAGCACTGGCTGTAGGAGGCGTGGGTCGAGGTGAAGATCTGAAGCATGTGGAGCATTTCAGGCTAAGGACAAGAATGGGTTTGCAAAAGGAAAGGAAAAAAACCCCAGCTGAAGAGAGTACAGTGGGGATCCACAGGCTGAGGTTCACGCTGATGAAGCCATGTGACACCCTCCACTCTCTGGGCCATACCCAAACATGGATGCCTTGGGATGGAATGGAAGAAGACAGTGACCCATTTGATGCTTGGAGCAGGGAGGACAGCAGTGTGGTGTGAGGTAGATCCTGTTCTCAGGTGGCCTGGAACTGTGAATGCACTGAACAGCACTGACCCACAGGGCATCCAATCCAGCGTCTGCTCCTGCTTAGCTCACCTGGCTCAGGGTCAGCAGCTTCCATCTGGATGCACAGACACACGTGCCCATCCCCAGCACTGCTGGGCATCCATAAAACATCAGTCTCGGGAGAAGCAGTCACTGACAGCTGCGGCATCAACAGGACACTTCTGGATGACCAACAGGGAAGGGCCATGCAGGCACAACCATCGGACACTGAGTTCAGGAAGTGACACCTGCTCCCAGGTCTCTCTCCCCATGTTTTGGGGTGATTCTACCTGCCAGTTGCCATCAGCACTGCAGGATGGACTTGGGTCATTCCACAGTTGAAAACTCCCAAGGCAGCATAGCAGGCAGGGGGCTCAAGCCTCCCATCACTGACCTCCACAGGTCTCAAGGGTGTGCTGGGAGATGAATTACCCACTCCTTAAATGTTGCTTACACAGTAGTGGAAGGACAGTGGTATAGTACTTAAAATTGAGTGTCCTGCAAGCATCTCACACTTGCTGGTATCCAAAGGGGCCAACAGATTCATAAGTCAATATCCTCAATAAAAAAAGTTCAATGCAGCATAGGGAAGCCTGTATCAGACAGATCTTGGCAGATAAAGAGGAATTGATCCCTGAGCTAGAAAGCAGTGGTTGCTTAGGTGAGAGTGACCAAGATGTGGCTGGAATCAACTCCCCCTCCCAATGTGGAACATGCTGGCTGCATCGAGTGGGCCAGTTCCACGAAGCTGAAGACAATTATGAGCTGAATCAGCTGGAAGAGCACATTTAATCTGAAAAATTTGAATCATAATTCCAAGCTGTGAAGAATACTTCACCAGCTACCCGAAGAGACAATCCCTCAATCAGGAGAGCAGAGGCCTGTTAAGAAAAGCGGGCGGCATTAGACAAAAGTGAAACCAGCTGTAGAGAATGAAAGCAGCAATACCCAGCAATCGGGGGAACGGGAAGCTGATCATTTCCAACCTTGCGAAGTGACAAAACTACTGTGGGATACAATGGAAGGCAGCATTTGGACACCTGCGGCATCCATCCATCCATCCATCCATCCATCCATCCATCCATCCATCCATCCATCCACAGCAGTGAGGTCAGCAGGGGTGGCTCAAGATCTGAGGTGCCCTCCCACGGGGGTCTGGCTAGGTGATCTGAGGTGCTTTGTGCTTGTGGGAGGTGACAGAAGTGGAGGATACAGAGCGGGGAGGTTGGGAAGGGCTGGAGAAGGAGCTCTGCGTCCTGCTGTGCTGCTGCTCCATGAGGAGCAAGGAGATTACAGGTGCGTGGAGGCAGGCTGATGTCACACTGGTGCTTGAAAAGGTCGGCCTGACATCAATCCCAGGCAGTGCCACGGAGAAGCTTGTACAGGTCTTGAAAGTGGAGGAGCCAGAGGAAGGTGGTGTAACCAGCATCAGACAAAGCATGTTTGTGGGAAATGCATGTTGTCAGAGTTTCAGGGTGTGAGACAGGTCTGTGGCCGAAGGGAACAGTGCAGACCTCCGGGGTTACTTCTTGTTTATAAGCCAGAGAGACATCACCCACCCTTCTGCCACCCCTCCATGAGCACAAGCATTTACTAGAGTGAACAAATTGTTGATGCTAAGGGTGGTGAGACTCTGTCTCAGGTTGCCCAGAGAGGTGGTCACTGCCCCATCCCTGGAACCATTGCAAGTGAGGTTGGCAGAGGCTCTGAGCAACCTGCTCTAGTTACAGATTTCCCTGTTCCCTGCAGGGGGGTTGGGCTAGATGAGTTCTTAAAGGTCGTTTCCAAACCAAACTAGCCTGCGATTCTATGCCATGCAGAAAAGACCTCAGACAGTCACATGGAGTAGAAAGGCTGGAGTCCTGGGCTCAGTGAGTAAGCTGGGCTACAGCACACTAGGCTCAGCCCCATTCCCTGTAAGGCAGAGAGCACCCCACTGCAGCCAGGACATCCCCGAGTTCAAAGCAGCTCATAAGCCGCTCAGCTAATGCTGATTTATTGCCACCCGGAGCCACGGCACATCCCACCCGCGCAGCTTCTCTGAGCCAGCTCCAGCTCATCCCCATCTCTGCCTGTGAGGAGGGTCAGTCCCCTGCCCTCTGCAGGGACAGGCTTCCCTGCTGGTGCCCTGTCTTCCTCCTCCTCCTGAGGCAGCTGGATTATGTCTTTGCAAATGGTATTAATAAATGCATGGAAGGGCTGCTGGAATTGGCTGCAGCTGGATTGTGTCTCAAGGTCTGCCCTCCTCTCGCAAGCAAGGGGCTGTGTGTAGACCTTCTGGACGGAGCCACTCTGGCCTCATTAGCTGGACGAATGGAGTGGGGAGGGGAGGAGGACGCAAGACCAACGTGTGAATCAGAGCTCTGAGACCTTGAAGAAACCTTATTTTATTCTGAGAGAGGCTGGGGCTGCAGGGCTGTGGCCTTGGGTGGATATTAAGGATGCAGGCACAGAGCTGGTGAGGGGAACCTGATTGCAAACCAGGCAGGTGTTGACAAACCACCAGTAGCTCCTCTGAGAGCCTGTCTCAGGAGGACCTGCACTCTGGCCCATGGTGGGCACACTGCTGGTCCTCTTCCCACGTGACAGACAGGGCGATGTCACCAGAGTGCTGTGAGCTTTAGCAGGGGCTGAAAAAATGATGAGAGTCTCCAAGCTGTAAAGCCAGAGTGGTCAGCACTGGGAATGCTAGCGAGCGCCAGCACGCCGTACCCACCCTGCCCACTGCGGGTGCCGAGGGGGACGTGCTGGCGGCACAGTGATGAGCACAGGCATCAGGAGCAGCACTGGCTGGTGAAAACACTCTGAGTAGCACAGCCAGGCACCATGTGGCCAGCCCAGCCCAGCACCCGTTGGCAAAGCCGGTGGCTCCCTGGCACGTTGGCACCCAGCAAGCTGTGCGAGGACGGGAGAGCACATCCCAGAGCTCCCGTCCCTGGCGCTTTTTTTCTCTCTCTTCCCCTCATTTCTGTTCATAAAGGTCTGAGCTTAAGTAATGAGGCTTTTTTTTTTCCCCTTCTGCAGGAAGATACACAAGTGTGCCAATGTAAATTGCTCCATTTGGAGGGCTAATTGCACTAAAAGGCAGCCTGATCTGTGGTTTTTCTCTATTTTACATTAGCAGCTGAGCTGTCAGATCTGAAATGGAAACTCATTTTTAAGGCTTTGCATTTACAGTGGCTTCAACAATGAAAAATGTTCCCTGACAGTAATAGAAGGCAAACCTCATTAGAGAAACTTAAACCAAAGCGGCACAGTGCTAAAGCCCTCAGGCTGCTTCCAAGCATCTTAAGAGGGAACAAGAGCATTTTTCACATGACTCTCTCTGCCCATGGAGTGCTCTGGCTCTTCTCGACTATAGCTGTGCCCGCAGGAGCCGTACATCTGACATGCACAGTGTTTCAGAGGAGATGGCAAATGGCTTTTTTTTTTTTCTCAGGGGCGTAGGCTGCCGAGGCGTTTCAGGGGTGGAGAATCCCATCCTGGGTTGCCATTTTTGGGCTGGTCAAATTGTTCTGGAGGTTGTGACAGTGGCAGCTGCAATGAGCAGAGCGGAGCATGTGGCACCCAGAAGCAGAGCCCGGGGCTCTGTTATTTACCCATCCTCATGCTGGTGGTTTCTGGTGTGCTGACCGCCAGCATCAATAGGAACCCATGCTGGGAAGGGTGGTCCACCCTCCCCAGACCTATTTCCTTTCCTTTGCCCTAGGAGAGCTTCCCCAGACACCAGCCAAGCCCAGGACAGTAGTGATCCATCGGGGATCTAAAACCCCTCGCTGCTCTCACCCACACACTGGGGCTTTCCAAACCTCTAGCACCCAGCCTAACAAATTACCCGCAGCAGCAGATGTTAAAAGCCTCGAACGTTGCAAATTCAAGGTAAGAAGGACTGGGCAGGGCACCTGCCAGCTTTGCCGAGATCTATTTGCATGCGCATTAATATCTAGCCACTGATTTGCATGGTCATGAGCTATTTTTAACCTGGGAGCTCAGTTCATTCAGCAGAGAGCTCAGCCTGTTCCAGGGTCAGGGATCAGAGCGTGCTCTGCCATACCAGGGATGAACGGGGCTCGAAGAGGAGGAGGCTCTTCATGGGTACAGAGCTGCTGGGACAGCCTCAGAAGCAATGGGCAATGCAGCACGGGTGGTGAGGTCCCAAACCACAGCCCACAGTGGGCTCAGCACGGCTGCAAACTGCCCCCAGCACCTTTGTGCTGCCTCCTGCTCTGTGTTCATCTCCCACAGGCTCAAGCCTGACTCTGCTGAGCACTTTTAACCCTGTTTAGCTGCCCTGTATTTTCTGAACATCCAAGATGAGGTGTAGCTGGAGGCACAGAATGGTTTGGGTTGGAAGTAGCTTTGAAGATCATCTAGTCCAGCCCCCCTGCCATAGGCAGGGACAACTCCCACTAGAGCAGGTTGATTAGAGTCCCATCCATCCTGGCTTTGGACACATCCAGGAATGGGGCATCAACAACTCCTCTGGGCAACCTGGCCCAGTGTCCCAGCATCCTCAGAGTGAAGAACTTCTTTGTTACATTTAATATAAATCTCCCCTCTTCCCCTTTAAAGCCATCACCCCTTATCCTACTGCTACAAGCCCTTGTAAAAAAACCCTCCCCATCTTTCTTATAGGCCTCTCCTTAAGTACTAAAAGGCTACCAGAAGGCCTCCCCAGAGCCTTCTCCTCTCCAGACTGAACCCCCCAGCTCTCCCAGCCTTGCTTCCCAGCAGAGGGGTTCCAGCCCTCCCAGCATTGCTGGGGCTCCTCTGGCCTTGGTCCAACAGGTCCCTGTCTGTGCTGAGGCCTCCAGAGCTGGACCCAGCACTGCAGGGAGGTCTCCCCAGAGCCCTGGGAGCAGAGGGGCAGGATCCCCCCCAGCCCTGCTGCCCACACTGGGTGCCAGTGGCTGCTGGGCTGTGAGTGCAGGGTGCCAAGGAATGAATATCATAGCCCCATGACAGGATGTTACAGTGTCCCCAGGGTGTGGCACAGCCATCCAGCCCAACTGTGCCAGGTTTCCCTGAGCACCATTCCCAGCCAAAGCCCCAGTGACCACAACAGGATTCAAGAGTGGGAAATTCTCTGGATTTTTTTTGGTTTGGTTTTTTTTGTGTAAAAGGCTCCAGCTTTTCAAGAGACCTTTTTGCAGCTCTGGGAACAGCCCCCCGCAGAGGGGGCTGAAGCAGGTGCTGCCCTCTCTCTTTTCAGGGCACAAATCCATCTGTGGAGTCTGGCAACTAGAGAAAGAGTTTCAGTATTTAAGCCAAAGGGGTGAGAGGGAGTTATCATGTTTTCCCAGATCCTTTCCTGCTCCCATGTCCCCTTGGAATTTCTTGGGATATTTTAGAGGCATCCCTTCATCATTACAGCTTCTTCCTAAGGCATCTCCAGCTTTCCTACAACATCAGCAATGGGTTAGCCAGTGGGTATCTTCACCAGGTCCCCACTCCCTTGCATGGGAGACCACTTCTGCAGACACAGCACACTCAGCCTGAAACCCTCCTCTATTCCCTGGGGCCTCTAGTTGATGTTTTGGGGAGAATGGGAGAAAAATCCATGCAGCTGTTTTCTACCTAAATGTGGGCAAAAGATGACTCCCTGTCCCTGCCACGCTTCCAGGGCATCCAGGACTTGCTCCCTGGGGTGCTCTCATGCCTTTGGCATGGATCACCTTTCCAGCAACCATGCTAAGAAATTTATTTTCCCCATGTCTTTTTTCCCTTGGAAAAAAAACACATTTTAATTCATGCTGCAAATTTTCTACAACGGTTTCTCCCCGTGTTTTCTGGGGATCTTTTACTGGAAACAATTTTGACCAGACAAAATATTTCACTTATTTGGTTTCCAAAAATCTCCAGCTCTTTCAATTGCTTGATAAAATCCCTGACAAATGTAATCAGTCACAGTCATTCCCTGCAGAAATGTTTTTGTTTGACCAGGAAAAAAAAAAAGAAAAAGAAAAAGAAAAAGAAGAGAAAAGAACAAATATTCATAGCAAAAGACACTTGGCTTCTGCATCACACTGTCTGCCTCTCCACCCCATACTTGAGGAGACAGTGCTCAGATATGGCCATCCCACTCAGGGCATCACAACCCCCGGGCCTATGTGAGGACCTGTCTGAGTTGTACACACCATGTGGCAGCTCCGGGGCCCTGGTGGGTCCCTGTCCCAGAGACAGTGAACACAAGGTTGGAGGGCAGTGCCCCAGAGCAAGCCATGCTGATGGAGGTGCTGAAATTCCCCCACATCCCAACGGGAAGGATCCTACTCCTGCTCCAGGGTCCCTGTGCTGCTGGGACCTGGCACGGCTGCTGCATGATCGCTGCACCCAGGGGAAGCTTGGCTTTCTGTCAGGCCTTAAAATAAACTCACTTGGCACCTTGGGGAAAAAGGAGGTGATTTCAGTGACAGCGCTGCCTAAACATCTCTCCCCGCGCTGGCTGCTCGTGGCCTTTATGAGGTTGCTTCTGCTTGAGATTTCACACTCAAAGAAGTGTTTGCTGAGGGCATCTTCAATGCTTTTCACCTCTCTTGTCCCCAGACATCACTTGAGTTAAAGAGCAACTGCAGAACCACAGCACGTGGGCACAGGAGGTCACCCAGGCTGGAGGAGTGCCCCATGACCATCGCCGTGGCCTTTCCTGGGGTGCCCAGGGTTGGAGGTCTTCTCTCTACCCTCAAGAAAAATTGATGAGAGATGAAGGCTGAAGTCTGCCCATCACAGCCACCTCTCCCCTGGCCATCCTGGCCATGGCAGGGTTAAGCACACACCGCATCTGCGCTCCCAGGATAGTCTGTTCTCTCCTCCACGCTGCCAGGGAGAGCAGGAGACGTCTGCCTTCCCTCCCACTCCCTTATTACTCACTGGAGAAGATCTGGACTCCAGATGGGCCGGAACCAGTTTTCCTCACAGGAGGTTTGGGGGAAGGTGGCAGGGGGCCAGGAGCCCAGTCCAGCCCTCCACAGGACCAGTGTGTCCTAGGAACTCCCAGATCAGCTCCTCCAGCTCCTCTCAGCTATCAGGAGCTGGGGTGCTCCCAAGGCCCCAGGATTTCTGGAGGACAGTAGCAGAGGAGCAGTCCTGCTTAAGAAGAGTGGAGTGCAGGGCTTTGTACCCTACACCACACCCACACACCTTGTGTTGGGCTCAGAGTGGGGATCCAGGAGCAAAGTGGGGTGCAGCCCCTTCTTGCCTTTCTTGTTTTATTCAAACTGAGAATTTATCCAAGCAGACATGTCCTGTTGGTGCTCAGCTCTCTGTGCTCTTCTGGAAAACACTCAGACTCTGTTTTTGATGGTGCTGCATCCTTGGATAGGTGTTCAGTCTCTCAGCATCTTTATCAGCATCATTTAAGGGGTAATTTTTTTAAACTAAAAGATTTAGACTGGAGAGAAGGAAGAACTTTTTGATGCTGAGGGTGGTGAGACCCTGGCCCAGGTTGCCCAGAGAGGTGGCCAATGTCCCATCCCTGGAACCATTCCAGGTGAGGTTGGCCAGGGCTCTGAGCAACCTGCTGTAGTTGCAGATGTTCCTGCTCTCTGTGAGAGGAGTTGGACTAGATGACCTCGAAAAGTCAAAACCAAACTATTCAATGATTCTATGATCCCAGTTCCCTTTCCATTTTTATTGCACATGTACCTGCTGTCCCGATTACCCTCTGCTCCACTATGTCCATCCCACCAGAATCCCCTCTCAACTCACTGTTGACTGTCTTGGCTTGGGGAGGAGCCCTGACCCTCTCTCTGAGCAGCCAGAAGGGAGAGCAGGAGCTAGAGGACACAGAAGCCCTGTCCAGGTCTGCAGCACTATACCCACGGCAGGAGATGTGAAAGAGCAAGCCAATGGCTCCCCAAAACCTGGGAGCCTGCAAGTTCTTCTGTGCACAATATATATGTGCAGCCAAAGCCCAGTTCTCCAACTTCTCCAAGACAGGAGCTGGGGCTGCCTCCACTGCAAACTGCTGCTCCTGCCCAACACCTGACATGGCCTCTTCTTTTGGGCATTTCCACACAGATTTAATAGACAATTAAGAAGGAGGACTGGGCTCATCCTTCCCCCTTCTGTAGCCCACTCCATCCCTGCAGCTCCAATCCACCAAAGCATCCCAGAAGGGACTACCCAAGCTCAGCCAAGATGAAACAATATAAGCTCATCTGCCTTTGTGCCTTTGTCACACTCCTGTGTGCACACCCAGGTGACTTCTGGTGCAATGAAATAGGTCTTACTGTTGCTTGTGGTGAACACCCCAACAGAAAGTTGCTGGCTGCAACCCAGGCAAGAAGGAGGTGAAGCTTCAGCCATAGCTCAAATAAAGCCAAATCCAAGCACCAGGAGATGTAGGGAAATGGAAGCTGCACCAGCCCTTGCATGTGCAACTCCCAGGCTCTGCTCCAGACTGGGAGATGTTTCCCTCAGCCTACAGAAATTACTAAGACACTGGATCCCAGGACATCACTCCCAGTGATCTACTTCCATGGCCTCTGGCCTCTCCCCTGGCGATGCTGTCATCTCCCTGGACTGGTTGCCAACTCTCCATGTAGGGCACCACGTGCTGGGTGATGCTTTGCTGTCCAGTGCTTCTGGCCAGGCAGCTGAATTCCCAGGCACGGAGAGGAGCTGGTCTACCACCACAGTCCATTTGGCCCATCCCTGAGAAATTCCAGGGGGTAAGGAGCAGCCCCAGCAGCCCTGCACCACAGTCTGTCTGTGTGCCCAGGGGGCTGGCAGCGTCTCCAGTGCCTCAACCCCCTCCAGAGCTCCCCAGATGGTCTGTGGGTGGTAATCTCGGCAGGTTGGTGGTGGCAACTTGATGAATGGTCTGTAGAATTTGGTGAGATAATTAAAGAACCTGATTCTCACAATGCACCTGATAACAAATGAGGTGTCTCTTTTCCTTTTCTCTTTTGCACAGTGAATTGTATTTCTAAAGATTAATGGATTTACCATTTCTGTCTCAACAATGGTCCCACTCTCCACTCCTACCCATTACCGTGAGGTGCATCCCCCCACCTCCATCCCCAAGGTGTCTCAGCCAACAACACAGACCTGCTCTGCAGAGACATGGGGAGGCTTTGGGGTCTGGCAGCCGTTGGCCTTGGATCTGTCTAGTTCCAGCCCCAGGTTGTGGTGGAGAGCAGCTGTGGAGAATCTGGAGGTCATGCCACAGGGCATCTGTGCCTCTGGGAGCTAGGGCTGAGAGCTGGAAGATGTTACATAGGAATGTTTCCAGTCTGGTGACATCAGGCCATTTGCTGGGATGCTGAGGAGTCTGCACCCACTCATTCACAGTCAGTGTCTGGGGTGGGGATTGGATTGTTTAGGGGAGAACAGGGACACTAGAGCCACATGAACCAGGAGAGAAGAGCCTGTCCAGCTCTGCCAGCTAGTGACCACCCAAACCTGTGTCCAGTTGTGGTGTGAAACCTGGTACAACTTTCAAAAACCCCTGCCCAGCATCATGGAGGCCAAGAGACCAGTCTGGCACCAGCTCAAGCCAACGCTAGGTGGCTGCTCCATCCTGTCTCTCCCTGGCTCAGGCACAGGGCACTTGCCCATGAGACAGCAAACTTCTCTGTCCCAGCAGCTCCTTTCCATCTGGGTCAGACTTTCCCTGGTGCAAAATACTGGCAAAGGAGACACTTGGTGAGCACAGCTCTGATCACAGAGCAAGCACGGTGGGATCCATGGGGCAAACAGCCCCCTCATGCTCCTAGAGTTGGTGGGAGGCATGAGATGCACCAGCACAATAGTGATGTGATTCTCCATCATGATGGTGGCACTGGCTCACCAAGGAGTGATCCAACACCATCTGTACACACGTCCAAGCAGCTAGGGACTGAACCAAGCCATCGAAGCATCTCCAAAATGTGCTTATATATTATATAGACATTTAAATTAGGTACCTGTGCAAATCAGCAGGTCATTAATCAACCACTCGTTTAATTGGTTTTCCTGCCAAATTGGTTACAGATAAATAATTAAAGCTAAAAAGTGGGTTTGGATGCATTCCTCTGGAAAGACGGGTCAGAAGCTGGAAAGAAAATCTTTTAACTCCTCAGCTGGTGCAGTCCATCCCCAGCAGGAAAGGGACTGAGGAGGATGGTGGGGCCAGGTCACCCAGCTGAGGGGCAGGGTGGTGGTGCCAGAGGTCCCTGCCCACGCTGGCACCGGGCTGATATTTTCCTACTGTTCTCTGGAGAGGATTTTTCCAGGGAGAAGGTGTCTGCTCAGAGGTGCATCTCCAGAGCGAGGAGCCGCAGGCAGGCCAGGCAAGCGTCCCGCTCCTTCACGCTGTGAGTGTGGGTTTTTCAGTGCACTTGGCTGCTAATCATGCATAATAATCGCATTTGCAGAACACAAATGTCACTTGGCTGAGTGCTTTAATTTACTGCCCCGTAAACACACCCTGGGGATGCCTGAGCCCATAAAACATTGACAAGGGCCTTCGTTTCCCGGACATTGTCCCCCACAGAGCCCTTTGTCAGATGGCACATCCACGGGCCCCGTGCTCCCAGCTGGCTGAGGAATAGGCACTGCCACAATGCAGCCCTGGCGCTCATGTGATGGGCAAAGAGATGGTTCTTTCTTCACCTCTGAGTGTTACCCACCCTGTGCAACCCCAAGGCACTTGCGCCAGCACAACACCTCATCCAGGCAGGGGCAGGAAGGGCTGAGTGGGGATGTGCCAAACTTCCAGATCTCAGATCTCTCTCTGCCCAGCCTTGCTGAATGACATACACCATCCCATCCCATCTCATCCTGAAGGATGCAGCCTAGACTTCCCAGATGGACACTAGACCATGGATGGGATATGCACCACACATATGGGGACATGTCCCACATGTGGGATAAACATTTCCAGCTGTCATTCAGGCTGCATCAGCTCCTACTCGCCCATCAGCATGTCTGCACCTGGGGCACTGAGCCACACTGGCTCCTGCAGAGCCCAGGGGATTCATGAGAAGGGGCTCCATGTTGCCTTGATTTGATCCCAGGGGTCCAACCAGTCCTTTCCAACCAGCAGCAGCTGAGGGGTCTCTGGGGATTTCTCAGGCTTCCCAGAGGGACAGAAAATCTCCTTCCCAGAGCTTTTCCTCTCAGTGGAGGAGTGCTGGGCACAGGAGCAACCTTGAGCTGAGCAGTCACTAGTTGATTCAGTGAAAATTGAATAGCAGGATAAACAGAAGCAGCCCAGAGGCAGAGGATCTTATTTTACAAGGCCAAACTTTAATGAACCAGGAGGACTAAGGCCCAGCTGGACTTCTTTCTCCTCCTTTTAAAATACAGGCTCCATATTTGTTATTCCCTGGTGCTTCCCAAATCCCCCATTAGGTGCTGGATCTGGGCACCAAGGGCTGCACTCCTGAGCCTGGGCAACACCTGGGGCTCTCAGGAATCTCCCTTCCTGCTCCAAGGCAAGAAGCCACAGTTTCCCCCAGACCCCTTATTCATCCATTTGTCAAACATCAGCAACTTCAGACACTCATCATGAAGTTCATTCCCTCTTCTCCTGCCGGGGAAGAGACAGATGGGATGGGCTCCACTAGCACTGCTTGGCTCTGGGCACTCTCCATCTGGGCCTTGTAGCCCAGTGGTCCCCTTCCCCTTGCTCCATCTAGGACAATTTCAACATCCTCCATTGCTTTCTGATTGTCTCAGCCACTTTCCCTTGTTGTTCTTGTTAAAGGCACATCTCAATAAGTAGTTCACTAACTCAGCCATTTGAGAATCATCATTAATTTAATATCCTTCCTCATTTATTAATGGGCCTACTTTGTCTTGACTCTCCAGTATTTCCTTTTCCCCTTGATATATTTGTAAAAGCCCTTCCTATTCCCTTTAGCCGCATGGCTACCACTAATGTTTGCTTTTCCTGCTGTCTTTTAACATTTCTCTTCAACCTTAAATGACTTGGGCTCCTCTGGCTTCTCTCAGCTTCCATGCAGGGCTTTTCTCCTCCCGGCCAGAGATGTCCTGCTGTGGGGCAGCCCCTGGGAAGCAGCGGTCCCCTGCCTGCAGCACAGTCCTCTGGCAGCTGCTGGCTGGAGCCTGAGGGAGCTTCACAACTTGATCTTGTCCCCACAGGGGGTCCTGATGGAATCAGCAGGACAGAAGAGCTGCTCAGTTCATTCCAAGACCTTCTCAGAGAGACCATCCAAACTGCAACAGGGCAGGCATCTCTAAATCCCTCCCCAGTCACTCATCACTTCTCCCTGCCCTGGCTCACACTACACCCTGTGCAGCTCAGCCAGACCCCAGGATAGGGCCGGGGGGGGGGGGGGGTCCCTGTTTGACCCACAGCACGGTGTGAGCCCAGTTTTGGCTCCTGCAGCATTGCAGCGGGTGTGGCTGGTCCTTGTCATGATGCCTGTAGCCAACAGGCTACTCACACCCTCATAGGTTGCATTCATTGGGTCCTGGCCATGAACAAGGACGGCAGCCAAGTCCAGTCCCCATCACGCTGCTGCTTCCCTGCTCCTTGCCTAAGCTGCTGCTGGAGGTTGGGAGGTCCAGGATCTAACGCTGGTCGAGAGGAAGACTGAAGATGAAGGCATTTGGTCGTTCCAGCCCTGGGGAATTGAAGGGAGCAGGCAGAAAGTTACAGGCAGGGCTGTAGAGCAGGGGGGAGCTCAGAGTATATCTTAAGAGGAGGGTCGTCTCTGTTCTGCTGTTGCCAGGGTGATGGGAAGCAGAGGGTTGGGGATGTGTCTGTTTACATAAGAATTGTTGATTAATGAACATACAGGCGAGATAATGAACCAAGGGCCTGGAGGCACCTGAGTTATCTCTCCATCGCCAGGCAGGCAGTTCAGTGATTTGGCTAAGGAGCCTTCCTAGTGCACCTCACTCCACAACCCAGCCTGTATAGCCTGACAAAGCCAGGTCCAAGACAGAATGCAGTGGTGCAGGGACTTGAATCCGTGGAATAAGAGAGCCCCCACGTGATGGATTTCACCCACCTGTGCCCCTCCAGTGCCACACTGAGGTGTTCAGGTAGTGACAGCACTGGAATGCTCCTGCAGACACTGGAGAGCATGAAGGGACCGGGAGCAGGGATGCTGCTCTGAGAAAACAGGATGGTGTGGTAGGAAGGGACACAATAGGCAAGAGGGTGAGATGCAGAGAAAAGGAAGGGCTGGTGGCAGAGCCCAAGGAGCAGATTGAGGGGCAGAGCCACCCGTAGGAGGTACAGCCCTAAACGGGGGCTGGGAGCCTGTCACCCTGCCCTGGGTGCAAGGCTGGGGAGGTTTCTATGGCACTTCCCAGCTGCTGCTCTGCCAGCTCCAAAGGCTGTCATTAATTGCAGGCAGACCCACAATTACTGTAGGGCTGCTGCTGGTGAGCACATCCCTGCTGTGGGAGTGCTGGGGGCCCTGCCTGGATGCACCTGCCTTTGTGCAGTTTGCTGAGGGCCATGTGAGCTGCTGCCTGCAACTGCCCCCCAGGTAGGGCAGGCGTCAGTGTCCCCATGGCCCCAGAGAGCACAAGGATCATGTCCCCTGTGGCCTCAGGCAGGGCAGAGATCAGTGTCCTCATGTCCACAGGCAGGGCAGAGATCAGTGTCCGCAGACAGGGCAAGGGATCTGTGTCACCATGGCCCAGGCAGGACAGGGATCAGTGTCTGCATGGTCACAGGCAGTGCAGAGATCATGCCCCACATGCCCCAGGCAGGGCAGGGATCAGCATCTCTCCATGCCAACAGGCAGGACAGGGATCAGTGTCCCCATGGCCCCAGAAAGGACAGGGATCAGTGTCCCCAGGGTCCCCCCCAGTCCACATAGAGCCCTGCAGCATGTCAGGGAGAAAAAAGGGGTGTCAGTGCCCCCAGGGGGTGCTCCCCACACCCTCCCACGTCCCCCCCCTCTTACTCCCCAAGTGCCCCATCCCCGTGGGGTGACCAGGCTCCTTCACACCCAGGCAGGGTGCAGGTGCCCGAGGGGGGAGCACACCAGGGTGGCCGTCCGCGCAACTGGAGCAGAGGAAATGCTGTAAATGCTGTTAACTTTGAACATGTCCAGAAATAATGACTTTAAAAATGTATCATTCTGCAAACTCATTAAGACGCTCGCCCGCATCCCCGGCAGCAGGGGAAGCGAGTTGTGAGTAACTCTCCCAGACCTGGAGCCCGCTTGATCTTTACAAAATGTGCCCAGCGAGTGCTCCTGAATATTTAACCCCGACGACTCCCCGGGGAGCCGCGCAGGGCATGGAGAGGATCCTGGAGAAGGCATTGCGAGGACCTCGGTAGAGGGGGAGGCCCCTTCTCTCCACCCTCCTCCCCAGACTGGCACCTGAACATGGGCAGGATTGGTGCTGAGCTCCCTGACCCAAAAGCCACGCTTGCATGGGGCAGGGTGGGTTCAAAGGCTGACACCTTGTTTTGGACTGGGATGTCCCTCCCAAGCCTGTCCAGGTCCTGTTTTGGCAGTGCTGGGGTGGGAGTGGGCACAAGAATGCCTGCTGGGAACCTGTGCTGGGAGTCAAGGCTCTGCCAAGGTCTGTCCCTGGGGACAAGAGGGTGGCACCAGGTCCCTGGGGGCACCAGTGGCATCACCAACCATCCAAGCAATGCTGTACTATGCCGTCTTTAATTCCCAGCTGCAGGGCTGGTTTTTGATACTGTCTGTGGCATCCTCATCCCACAGTTACCCGTGATGCCACATCCCACGCTACCCCATGGTGCTCCATCCCACGGTAACCCACACTGCCCCATAGACGCATATGGTACCCCACACCTCAGATTGCCCTCTCATGCTCTACCCCACTACCACACTATACCATGCCCAGTGCCTGGCACATGCCGGCGCCCAGTTTGCCCGCAGCTCTGCGCCCAGCTGCGGTGCCTGGCTTCGGCGCGGCTCTGCCACCCACATCCACCCCGAGGGCTCATCCCCCAGCAACGCACCAGCCCCGTGGTGCGGTTTAATTCTCGATGAGGGGCCGTAATTGCCTTCCATCATCTCCCCCCACTTCATAAATATGTAGAAAGAAAAGCGGCGAGTTCTGCCGAGCCCACCACCACTCGGCGATGACCTTTCCGAAACAATATGTGCTGCGAGGCACATTCACGAGCCAGGCAGGCGTTGCCATGGCAAAGCGGGAGCGCAGCAAACACACCGCAATTACGGGGCGGGGGGGGGGGGGGGGAGAAGGGCGGGAGGGGGGGGAGGCTCCCCAAAGCACCCCCCAGAGCCCCGCGGAGGGGGACGCCCC
>JANHGL010025863.1:0-12839 GCA_024611195.1 Ceyx melanurus
CTCTGGAACGGGCTGCCCAGGGAGGTTGTGGAGTCTCCATCTCTGGAGACACTTAAGACCCACCTGGATCTGTTCCTAGGAGACTTGGTCTAGGTGATCCTGCTCTGGCAGGGGGGTTGGACTAGATGATCTTCGAGGTCCCTTCCAATCCCTAACATTCTGTGATTCTGTGACCATGACACATCATAAAGGCACTGTCTGGGTTGGATGCTGGGGACCAGAGTCCAGCAAATAATGGCAGTGTGACACAGCTGGGCAAGTTCTGGGATGCACATGGGAGAAGAGGTGTTGTGGTTGAGCCCAGAATCCCAGGCAGGATCTGTCCACTTACCTATTACCAGTTTGGTGACCTGTCTTACTTGCTCCGTGGAGAGCCTTGTTCCTGTCCAAGTATGATGCCACCCCAGTTGCACACTGAAGATGGAGGGATGATCCCTATCTCCCCCGTCTAGGGTTAGTGCACTCAACAGGTGCAGTGAGGGGCTGGGACCCCACAAAGCCAATCACAGGTACCCCCATGTCCCCATACCCAGGGCAGGAGTGCAGGGTCAGCCAGTGAGGTCAGAAGGGTCCAAGGGCACACAAGCCATTACAAAAGGCACAGCCCTGCCACAGTCCCCTTCAACTCAGTCCCCATGAGAACCCATTCAGGAGGTCTCCCTTCGCACCCCAGGTTCAAGGGCATCCCCGGGGCCCAGCCAGGAGTGACACGTGTCCTTGGCAGAGCAAGCACAAGGGCTCACTCCACACTGGTTCTACTCCCCTTGCTGCTGTTTCCTGAATTTCCACTCAGCCCATCTGGATCTCATCGGGCTGCTGGCACCAAGCACAGGGGTGGGAAGGTGCCAACACATGGAAGCCATTAGAGGGGCCAGGTTGAGGAGAGGGGGCTACATGCTGAGTGAGTGGTTCTGTGTAGAGGGCCACGTCCCTGCTTCTGAGCTGGCAAGGGTATGGGAGATATCACAGCAGCTGCCTGCACCCTCTTCTGACACACAGCAAGGGTTGGCCAGGTAAGGGTCTATCTCTGCCCCTCCAGGTACCTGGGGAGGGGGCTGACCTGTTTGTGGATCAGCCCTGCTGCCTTTGCACCTCCTGCAAGGACCATCCTCAAGCTGGAATCTCACCCAGTGTCACTTACCTCTCCCCTGGTCCAACACCATCTGCAAGGGGGTCTTGCTTGGGCAGTGCCAATGCTATATCCCCTTTATTGGCATGACTGCTCTGTCCAGCCACAGCACAGGCAAGAGGGGCAGAGGGGATGGGAGTCCCTTCTGCCTGCTATGGGCTGGTGACAGGCAGGGCTTGGCACCCTGTGCTCACTGATGCCCAGCACCCCTAGAAGCCTGCATTCATGGTCCCCCTCAACATTAGGCAGTGAAGCGGGACTGGCTCAGCGTCTTATCCCCATGTGTTCAGCAGCGGTCAGCAGTGGGGCTGGCCCATCGCCCCAAGTCCAAGGTGCATCCAGCCAGCTCCTGGTGGGCATAGGCAGCTCAAAGCTCCCAGAAGCAGAGCCTCTCTCCTTAGGGTCCATCCTGCACCCCCAGGGTGCTGTGGTGTTTGGCAATGTCCATGGTTGTGGGGCAACCCAGGAGGTGTGGGGTCCTTGGAGGCCAGCAGTGGCATCAAGTCCCACATGTGGGAAAGCAGGTGCAGGGAGCAGGATTCAGACAGGGCTCACTACAGGATCTGGGCCTCTGACAAGAGAGAAGGCAAGGGGTCAGGGAGGTCTCTGACCCGCTTCCACCCTCTGCACTCCCTCCCAGCAATCCCTCCCATTAGTCCTTACCCACACCCCGACTCACTTGGCAGTGCCTTCAAGTGGGTGGCGGCAACCAAGAAATTGTGGGGTTTGGTCTTGTCCTTGCTGTGTTTCCTCACCCGAAGCCTGAGGACAGAGCAGCAGTGTCTGAGGACCCTAAGCAGCTCCCCTGGGCATTGCCTGCATCCCTGCTGAACCTGCTATGAAACCCCATTCAGCTGTGCTCACATGTGCCCAGTTGAGCCCAGACACTCCAGTGCGTCAGCTCCAGGGCTATACAGTAGGAGTCAATCATGAGATAAAGCAGGGCTGGGATGGGGACAGAGACTTGACAGCAGAGCACAGCATGGCAGGGATTGTCCAGCCATGGCAGAATAAGAGAAGACCTGGGGACAGGACCATCAGACAGTTCCTGGTGCAGGACTCTCAAGGGGCAAAGGCATTTGAAGGGTTCTCTGTGCTGACTGGAACATGAATGTCTCCAGCAAGGCAGGAGCTTTTGTGGAGCTGTTAGTAGCAGCAGCATCTTTCAGGATACAGAGAAAGGTCCCATGGATGTGAGCTCATCAGAAAGACCCCAAGCAGGCTGAGCAATACCACAGCCAGTGGGCTGTACTGGGAATTGGTAGCACTGATGTGACAAGAAGACAAGGGAAGCAAAAAGCACCTTATGGGGTTAGCATCAAGTTGCTTTGGGCAGGAATCCTGGAGCAGGGCTAGGGGCAGACAGGACAACACATGTTGAAGCTTCACAAGCCATAGTGGGAGAGGGACAATCATGAAGATCCCTCCCTCTCAAAACTCAGCCTACCAGATGAGGATGGTGATGACAAGAACAACAGCCAGGATGAAGAAGGTGAAGATCCCAAGGGACACCAGGACGGCCATCTTCTCCAGGGGGTCACTATGGTCTGGGACAGAGAAACTGTCAGGGAACCCAGCACCTCAGGGACCCTATTGCAAGCTCCTGAACAACCCGGCACCCCAGCCACACAAGGGTATGGAGCAAGAAACCCTTCTCATTATTCTCAGACACACAGTTGCCTGCAGGCAGTCCCCGCTCCTGCCTGTCACCTCCAGCTCTACTCACTGATGGGCTCAGGGTTAGGAGCCTGTGAGGGCTCCTCAGATAGGCTGTCCAGGTTGATGTCTGTAGTGGTTTCCTCACTCACTGTGGTGACCAGGTCTGGAAAGACAGAGGGGATGGGAAACATTCATCCAAAAGCATGGGCAGCACCCTGGACATCCACAGAGAGGAGTTGGGTGCGCCTGGGGTGCTAGTGGTGGTCTGGGAGCCCTGGTCTGCCCCAAGGCTATGGAGCAGCAACCACAAATGGCATCAGCATGGCTGCAGCCTGCCTTGGGGCTGGGAGGTGCTTTGCTCCCTTGCAGCTCTGCCTCCCATCACACGGCCAGTTTTTTGACAGTGCATGGGACCAGCTTTTTGGGTTAACTAAAGTTGAACTAAAGGGACTTTGGGAGGTGGGACTTGTTCTGGGTCATATCTGGGTGAATGGGTGCCATGGAGAAGTGGCTGGAAAGGGGCAGCTCAGGGTGCTGGAAAGGTTTTGGGGGTGGGATGGTGCAACCCAGTAGGCAGTCTGTCCCCCTCACACCTCTGACTGGCGTCGCCCGTGCCTCAGCGCTCCAATCACTCCAGTTCCCTGCATCAAGGAAATCCTTGGCGCTGACTTGTACCACGTGCTCCAGCCCAGCAAAGGCATCCGTGATTACCTCAGATAGGTTCACTGTCTCCACCTGTGCCAGTCAGAGGGGAGCTGTGGGGCAGGCAGAGGCACCCCTCACTTCTCTCCCCGCCCCCATGCCCACCCTGCTCCTGTGATGGCTTTGCCTTTCCTCGCCCACCACTTACCACTGACCAGGAGCGGTGGATGACAGGCCGGTATTGTAGTCGAAACCTGAGCTGGAAGTGGGGCTCCTTGGGCCATGAGGAGGGGTACTTCCAGCTCACATGAAGCCTCCGTGGGGCCAGGGGGATGGGCTCCACCACCAAGCCTTCTGGAGGGTCTGGCTTAACTGTGCAGGAGATAGGGAGTCCTTGTTGCACCAAACGGACATGCAAAGCAGTGTTGGGTTCCCTGCTGCTGTCCAGGACTAGGTGCCCAGGGAATGGACTGACAGGTGGATGGGGACTCACTGATGGCCTGCATGGTGATGTCAAGGAGGCGGAAGGTGGAGCCCAGGGGGTTCAACTCGGTGATATTCAGGCGGTAGGAGCTCCAGAACTCTGACCCATGGACAGTGCAGGTGCCAGGGCGGGATGGGTCCTGCAGACATGGCCCCATATGCCCATTCTTGTTCCTATAGACAGGGAGGCAAGGTGGTGACACGTCCCCGCTCCCCACCACATATATTCGCAGTGCTAACAAGGAAGTGCCATGCTGGGAGATTCACTTGCCAAGAGCCAGGGGGAGGAGGCAGTTCCTGTTAAGACTCAGCTGACCTCACCCCTCCAGAACCAGGTATGACTCTCTGAGCATGACTGAAGGGACACCCATCCCAGCCCCACAGTCTCACCCAAGAAGGTGCCTCCCTAGGGCAAACTCTTCTCCAAGGCTCCCCGGCATAGGCAGCTGGTTCCCCCATGGGGGACACCCAGCCCTTGCAGTGGTGACCCCATCAAAGACAGTGGCAGAGCCTTTAGGACACAGCCCTGTCCCCAGGAAGCATGAGCAGGGTGGGAGTCAATCTTACCTCCGCTTCTCTTCACCTGTCAGGGATTTCTTCCTGCAACAGAGAGAGTCAGAAAAGCAGGTGGTAAGGATGAGGGGACAGCATGAAGCCAGCCCCACTGTGACCCAGAGGAGGGACAGTAATCTCTGCACCCAGAGCAGCTCCCTACACCCAAATTGACACACACAAGTAATATGGAACAGCAGATGGGGCTAAAACCATGCCCATCCCTGTTTGCAAGAAGAGGAACCCCCTCCCCTGCCCAGGGTTCCACTGCACATCAAACGTCCAAGAACACTAATAAAAGCAGCTCCCCAGTAGCTGCTTTCACTCTCCCACTATAGATCCAAGAAGCCCCTGCTTCCCACCACCTCCTCTCTCTGCCCAGTCCCTGATGGTCCACACAAGCCCCTGCCAAGCCCCGAGCCTCCCACTCCAGCTTTCAGCAGGGCTGTGCTTTATGAGATCCAGCTGACTTCAAAGCAGCCCACTAATTTGGCTTGCCGGGATAATTAGAAGCAGCGATGCTGTCAGGGCTCCTTTCATCCCGAAGCATGCTGAAGTGCTTGGAGCCACGCAGATGACCTGCTTCTCTTCTACAGCCCCTCCAGGGCTGGTAGAGCCATCAGCAGGGAGGGAGCCTACTTATTCTAGCCCCCAACACTACTGGCAGACCCCCTTGGAACAAATGAGTGCTCAGTGCTCTGCTCACCCAACACCATGACCAGGGTGCAGCATGCTCCTTGGGGCAGGAGGTGAACCCCAGTCATGGGTCAGTTGGCCAGCAGGATTTGGTGGTTATCATTGGCCAGGACCCAGGGCACAAGCTGCAAAACCTTCAGTACATGTCCTGTAGGGATACATCACCTGTAGGTGGTGATGTATCTGGTGGGGAGGAAGGTCTCCACACTGGAGGTCCAAGAGCAGGAGAAATTCTCATAGTCTGATGCTCTGCAGGATACCAAGGGGACTCCTGGCAGGTCTGGGGTCCAGGGGGAAGAAACAGTCAGCGAGGGGTCCCCTGTACTGCAGTCCAGCCAGCACCCAAGGACCCCTGTGTCACTGCAAAGTCCCCTCTTGGCAAGCTCCATCCCAGTGGGAGCTGCACAACAACCATATCCCAGCTTATGGACACACTACTCACGCCCCAGCCGCAGGGACACAGCATGCAGGAGGCCACCATCCTTGCCATGGCAGCTGTAGGTTCCTGCAATGGCCAAGCTGGCACATGGCAGGAGCAGGGCTCCATGTTGGATGACCGAGCCCTCTGGCAGTGTTGCAGCACCTGCCCGTCTCCATTGCACCGCCGAGCTGAGAGGAGAGACCAAGCAGGCAGCATTAAGAGGATGAGGATGGCAACATCACCCCACACTCACCTTGTAAGCCATCTCATGGTATAAATCCCTCAGTGTGAACAGAAGAGACCTACCTGGAGTGGGCACCAGCACACGACAGGATCACATCTGTCCCCACCTGTCCGTACTGCACACCTGAAGGGATACACACATCCCCAGAAGGGTGTTAGCATCCTGTGCCACCTGTGACAGTGCTGGGGGTCGGCAGCTTGGGGCTATACCATCCTGGGGAGCTGGTTGCTGTCTGTGGGGTCTTGTTTCATGCTGCTACCACCACAGAAGACTGAAAGGAATGGTCTCACTTGGGGCTAAGCAATGGGCAGCTGCAGGGTTGTAGTGGCCAGAGGATACTTCTCACCATGGGGTTGCATTTCTAGTACACCCTGACTTTGGTAGGTCTATGCCTGCCAGGGGGAAATGGGGGTGTTCCCAGGGCCCTTGTGCTGGGGACATGCAGGGCTGTGCAGGGGCCTTGATGGGTGCTCACCTTCCTCTCCCCAGCCCTCGGGGACGGCAAAGGAGGCTGATGCCAGGGCTGCTGCAAGGAACACCATCACCCTGCCCAGGCCTGGGATGGGACTGCACATCTAGAGGAAGCAGAGCAGGGAGGGAGAGGGTGTTATCCCCTGCAGTGGAGCAGCCAGAAAAGTCCATAGCCCAGAGCATCCCTGCAGGACTACAGATCCTGCATCTCCCTCTCATATCCCCCATCCTGCTGGGGACAGAACAGAAACTGGGTCCCCAGCTGGGACAGCTGTCAGAGTCTGTGCCACTGTCACAGCTGGTCCCTGGATGCTGAGAAGTCCCCATGCCTGGAGGGGGGATGCAAAGGACAAACACTGACCAGGAGCTTGGGGCCACATGAGTTGGCAAGATCAAGGGCTCTTTGCCATTGCAGTCCTGTGCTGAGAGCCCTGGCTGGCTCCCAGTTTTGGGGTGGTCCAGAGGCCTGCATCTGAAGTGAGAAGGGACCAGGTTGAAATTCTGTCCTGTATTTACAAGGCAGAAGACCGCCCTTAAATCTGAACAGCCTCACACAGACAGGAAGAATAGGTCTATGAGAGCTCAGATCCTACCAAGAGGAGGACTGGCTGGGGGTCCTGTGTCACTCTCCATCCCTGCACCCAATGCAAGTCTGATCTGTGCAGATCCATGACCTTCCAGGCCATATGGGGTCACCAGACCCAGGTAGAACAGCCCTGAAATCCCCTCCATTCTGAGATGACCAGTGGCTCTAGGGTGAGAAGGGGATGCTGAGTCAGAGATGGGCACTCAACTGTCCATAGGTCAACCACAGGCCCAGACAGGGGTGTCTCTGCCATAGCACATTCAGCATCACCCTGTCCATCCTAGTCAGCATCATCCCAAGGTGTGTATCCCAGCCTACATTGTTCTGCATGTATCAAAAAGCATCAGTCTGGCAAACCTAGCTGGTGTCACCCTGTTGTACCCAGATAGCATCACCTTGTCCATAGTAACCAGCTATTGTATCAGTTCCAGCATGCATTATGCACATATTAGCCATCATCTTCCTGTCTGTGACAACCAGCATTGCTCTAAGGCATCCATTCCTGTCTGCATGTCCTGCACATACCAGCCACTCTGTTCATTGCAGGCAGCATCACCCTGTCCACCCAACCAACACCACCCTGTCTGTGCCACCTCAGGGCATCCATCATGGCTGGCATCACATTATTCATATCAGCAGTATCACTCTGTCCCTTTCAGCCAGCCCCTCCTGCCCCCAGCAAGCACAAACAGCTGAATCACTTCTCCCTGGAAGATCCCCCTGCTCACCCCTCAAGAACAGGCAAGCCTGTTTATTTACACTCATATTGTTGGGCTCTGCTTCCAGCTGCAAGCAGGCAGGGGCTGAAGGCACAGGAGGCAGTGAGCTCCCAGCCAACTCAAGCTGAACATCTGAGGGGCTCCAGCCCTGCAAAGGCATCCCAGAGCAGCTGCTGGTTCCTGTTCTGCAGGCAGGTGCCCATGGCTGCAGACCAAACTGTGTGGTGAAGGAAACAAGTGCTACAAGGTGATGTGCTGCAACCCAGCAAGAGCCAGGGGGAAGGTATGTGGCACCCTGCATCAACCCTGTGCTGAACACACCAGGAAGCCTCAGATAAAAGCCCTAAATGTAAATAATTTCATAATACTGTAATAAGCTTTTCCTACCAAACCACTCATAGAAATGTTCCCAAGAAACATCAGTTGAAAGGTCTCTGCCAAAACTATGCTGGTAACTAACTGGGAACATTTGGCCTGAAAGTAAAATATTTTGGTGATGAAAAAAAAATAATTAAAGGACTTAAAATACACTTAAAAGCAGCAACCAAAAATAACTCCAAACACCACGTGGGCCAGAGTTGAGGGGGATGGTGCTGGTGGGGGCGGAGAGGGTCAGGGAGAAGGGAGAGTGTGTCACTGTGGAGACAAAGAAATAGTTTTAAAATAACATTATTTCTTCTCCTGACCGCTTTGGGGTTTCATACAAAAGCTATGGAGAGTGGAGGCAGAGTTCCTGCACTCATCCCCCACTGTGCTGCTCTGTGGCAGGGGAAGCACTCTGAGTGCTGGCTCACTGCTGAGTTTGCTAGGTCTCAGGGACACTAACTGTTTCAGAGCCAGTCTGGAAAAATGACCCTGCAGCTGTGATGCTGAAAGGAATCTTCCCCTGCTGGGACAAAGGAATTGCTGGGAGAACACCACAATTTGCAGCCAGACACTGATAACATCCCCAGGGAATGGTGTAAGCCCTGACTGGCCAGCCTGGCTGTGGGTGATATTGCCCACAGACCCAAAGTCACCCCAGATCCCTACGTGGTAGCAGACCCTGTCCCCAGCTGCATTCCAACCCCTGCACGCTACAGCAAACCCCTCAGTGGTCCCCCACCACTAACCCTGAGAGCCACCTTTCATCCTCCCATCCTTCAGCATCCTCTGTTCCAGGGTCCCCCCAACACTTCCCATCCTCACTCCAGCACCCCATGAGCTCTCCTGCCTAAGACAGGCTCTTTTGGGCACCTGACCAGCCCTGACAGCACAGACGCCCAGCCCTGACAGCACAGCATGGGGGAAGGCAGCACCAAGCCCTCCCAGAAACATACATTGGCTCAATCAATGACCCACCTAACCTTTGCCAAAACCTAGCCTTGAGTGAGAAGCATCACAGAAGCGAGAAACAGGGCAAGCCCTGCCTCACCTGCCTGAAGGCCAAAAACAAAAGGGGAAGGAGCAGCAGAGCAGGGGAAGACCTAGAGCCATGGCAGGGGTCCAGGCGCTCCAGTCCAGGCAAAGCAGCAAAACAGCCTGCCGAACAAGGATCCCCTTACTTTCTGCAAGCAAACTACCTCATGTACACATGCATCGCCAGGCCACCTTCCTTAGCAGCTTTGCACCCCAATGAATGGGCACACAGGCAGAGAAAGCATCCTGCTATGCTTGCACCAGAGGTGACACATCCCAGGGACAGGGAGTCCTGGCACAGAGGTTCTGGAGCCAAGCCGGGATAGAGGGAACAATTGGAGCTTTTCTTCCTCCCTGCATGATAATCCTGTCCCGAGAATCGTCTGCTGCCCGCCTGGGGCTGGGTGACCTCCTGTGGTTATGGCAGGGACAGCAGAACCCAGTCTGGGGCTGTGGCTTGGCCCCATTGGGGAGGACAGCGGTGTCAGACTCTGCTCTCTTGTCATGGGCTGCTCTTGTCACCAGCATAGCCAGACTGTCCAGGCTGTGTGTGATCCCCATGGAAGTGAGCCAGAAACACAAGGTGCCACTCTCCACCCTGCACCAAACTGCTATCCCACTGGGCATCATCTGAGCTACTATGAAAGTTTCTGGAGAGCTGCAGGGAGAAATCCTTCTGTGAACCCCTTTCTGAATGCAAACTGAAATGTTGTGAATGAAAACAGCCCCCAAAATCTCAGCCATGTGCATCATCACCGATGTGTACAAAGGGTGTGATAGTCCCCCAGCACAGCTGCTCCATGCCATGCCTTGTCATGGTCAGGCAAAGCCTGGTGCAGATTCTAGGGGAGGCCAACTTTCCATTGTACTCAGCATTTTGAAAGGCAGTGGCTTTTGGTTGTGCATTGTTTTGGTTCGTTGGGGTTTTTTTTAAGCTTTTTTTCATTTCAAGTTACTCTTCAAAGAGAATGAGCCACAGGCAGAGATGAGGGGGTGTGGGTCATAAGCAGATGATACCATGCCACAGGGCTGAAGATGGCAGTGGGGAGATATGGGATGCTCCCCACTGAGCACAGAAAATTGGTATGACTACTAACCTCTCCCCAGGGTGGTCTGGGGCAGCACCACTGCAAAAGAGGTACAGAAACTAAGACAACCAAAGACCACTTGTCTTGGTAGCTCTACCAACTGTGTCCCAGGCCTTGTTGGAGTCATCCACCTGCAAAAAAGCTGCTCCACTACAGGTGACACCTGATGCTGTCTGGTTCTAACACCCTAGAGATGTCATCACACCATAATCCTGCCCCTGAGCAAGGGGAACATTCCTGGCCCTTCAACCCAGATCCTTCTTTCTGCCAATGCCCGCTGTGGGAAACACATCCTATGGCCAAGGGTGGCAGCAGTTAGAAGCAGCAGGAATTGACTCTCTTCTTGATGGCCTTTGGGAGCCCTTTGGAAGCACAGAGCTCCACTAACTCCCTCTCATTCTGGCAGCACACAGAAGTGCTGTGCTCTGTTCTGCAGACAAGCTGTGGCATGGCCTGAGCCCATCCCTGTGGCCACTGATCTGCCCAGAAACCTATCAGCATCCCATCCCTGCAGCATCAGTGACCTCCATCCTCACTGCATCAACATGCACCTTCAGCAGGGTGGAACACCAACCCTGCTTCTGGGATAGACCCCTACAGCCAGTCACCTCTGTCCCCTAGATGCTGCTGGCACCCTCACAGCTTCTGAGTGGCCAGAGAAAGCCCAGCAATGGAAGCTGGCAGAAAGAGAAGCATGTCCCCACCTAGGATCACCAGCAGCACCATGGGGCAACTCCTTATCCATTTTGGGTACTGCTGGGGTGGTACTCTCCAAAACCAAGGGGAGACCCCTGGTTACTGTCCCCAGCCCCTCTAGTGTCTTCGGGACCTCAAAAAAGGCTGTTTTCCTCTGCACCACTTTGGATGGTGTGGTGAACACCCATGAGCCCCCATGCCTGCTAAGGTGGGCACCATGCCACATTGTTCTGAGCCAGGACACACACATGCACAACTGCAGCCACTGCAACTCCAGCACACTGGAATTACCCCAGTTAAACCAGTAAAACCAGTTGCAGCTTTTCCCTGAAAGGCCAGTGCAGTTCAATAAACCCTGTGTGCAGCCTGAATGGGGGGGTTAAATCCAGTACAGTCCCAGTGTGGGGTTCAACTCAGGGCAGCCCAAACATGGGATTACAACCCATGCAAACCAGGAGCAGGATTAAACCCCATTTAACCCATAAGTATGATTAAATCCAGCACAGTCCAAATATGAGTTTAAATCCAGCTCAGCCCAGGAGTGGGGTTAAACACAGCTCAGCTAAAATGTGGGGTTAGACCCAGCACAGTCCAAAAGTGTGGTTAAACTCACCACAGTGCTGGAGTTGGGTTAACCCCAGTTCAGCCCAAAAGTGGAATTAAACTCCAGCTGAGTCTAAACACAGGGTTAACCACAGCACTGTCCAAATGTGGGGCTAAATCTCATGCAGCCAAGCAGCAGGGTTAACTCCAGCTCAGTCCAAACGCAGGGTTAACCCCAGGGAACCAGTTCATCTCCACAGCCAAGTAAATACCCATCTCCATCCAACCCAGACCAAACCCCCCCAACATGCCCTGCTGATGCCTGTCTGACCACAGCCCCACTGGTGCAAAGCCAAGACCAACCCCCTCCACACGCCCCCAAGGGTCACCTCTCACCTCTGTGGGGCCAGCAGCTGTTAGCAGGATCCGATGCTGGGGGCCAGAGGGCCACCACACACTTCAGCATGCCAGCAGCTTCGAGGAGGTCAGGCTCTGCTCTTACCCTGGCTGGGAAACTCCCACCCCAACGCCCCAATTTCCGCCCTCCCCAATTCCATCCCGCAGGAAGAAGTCTCTGGCTCCCGGGTGTAACTGGAGGCATCGGCAAGGGCCCAAACAGCGAGGTGTCTTTTAGCAGCCAGCAGCCCCAGTGCCATGCCAGCTGGCAGTGTTGCATTCAGAGTGGGGAGAGCAGGGGCCCCCCATCTCTGCCCCCATTCCCAAACTTCCCCCCCCCACCACTGGCGAAGTCATGTGCCAGAGAAATTCCTAAAAATAATCTCCCAGTTGTAAGAAACCCACCAGCTCTGTAGCTGTAGCACTGGTGGGTTTCTTTACTGCTGAGAGATTAGTTTTAGGATGGAGGGATTGAATTGGGGGGTGGGGCTGTATCCCCACTGTTATCAGCACAAGGCTGTGGGATGGGCATGGGTTCAGTGCTGGATCTGGGAACACAGGTGGTACCTGCCAGCAGGGAGCTAGGCTACCCTGTGATTAGAACAGGGTGGGAAAGGATTTTTCTTGTCTCAGGAATGCTTTAGGATTTGGGACATTTTCCTGTTCCTGGGCTCAGCCCAGCCTGAGACGTTTTGGTGAAGTTGTAGCTCCTGGAACGACGGGGCAGATGGATACTAGCCTGCACCCCAGCATTTCACTACCCCAGTGGCATCTGCATCCCCCAGAACAAACCCTCCCCCAAAGATGGACCTGAAGCTGATACAAAAGCATGTACACATGGAGACAGACATATGTATATACAAACATCTGAACATCCCACACAAGCCTAGCTTGTTCTGATTCTCCTGATGAACTTCAGCCTGGAGATAGGAACCCTGAGCAGGAGAGGGGCCCTGCAGCATCCCCCTGCCCAGTGCTCTCCCCATCCCAGCCCATGCTCCAAAGGTGGGTGGTGCCTGGAAGCCATCAGGCTCAGCTCCATGCCTGAGGCATGGAGGTGTCCGGGTCAGCCAAAACCCTGCAGGGTGGCAGGGCCAAAATAAACAGCTCAACATA
>JANHGL010025864.1:0-27942 GCA_024611195.1 Ceyx melanurus
AGTTAGATCCATTATACGGGTTTAATATCCGCTCTTTTACAGCTCAGTGTTGTAAAGGCAGCAGCCAGGTCTGTGAACTCTGACATGTGCACCCGCGGAGGGGGGGGCCGGGACCTGCCGGCGCGGGGCGCGCCTGTGAGCTCAGCCTTTCATCTGCGGGGCCACCGCACCGGGTCTGCCGGCCGGCAGCTGGAGGGGCGGCGGTTCTCCCCACCCCTTGTTGCTGGACGGGCCCTCCGGGCCCCCGAGGCGACCCCGGGGGTGCTGACTGGGCCCCGCCGCTCCCGGGGAGCGAGCTGGGCTGGCGGAACGGAGGCCATGCCCGCATCGGTAGCCTCCCCCTCCCCGCGACACGGCAGGTGCCCCGGGGGTGACTGAGGGCCCAGGCGAGCCGGGCCGGGCGCTGACGGCACTGCCGGTCCCCAGCGCTGTCCCCACCGGCGGGACGCTCTCCCGCAGGGACCGGCTCTGGAAATCCGCCTCTCCCTCACAGGCGTGAACGGGGCGGCGCGTCGGAGGGACGGGAAAGGACTAGGAGACCCCGAACCTTCCGCTTTTTCTCCCGCAAACTGGCAGGTGCGTGGAGCGGCCCGGGCGGGGGCACTGAGCCCTCACTAGCAGGGCAGGAGGGACCGGCGGTAGCGGCTCAGCCCCGACAACTGCCGCCGTGCGGGCGGTGCTGCGAGGCGGCTCCGGGAGCCGCGCCGGGATCCCGCTCCGCCCGTGCAATTGCCGGTGTGGCTGGTAGATCCTGGCAGCCGCGGGTGCCGGCCGCCCTCCGAGTGCGGGAGAGCTGTCCGTGCCGAGAGGCTCCGCCAGAGAGCCTGTGCGGCTGCTGAGTGCTGCGGGGCCCGGCTGGGAGCGGGTTCCCGTCGGAGGGGCCCGCTCCTCGGAGGCGAAGGATCATTTCTATGAGTTACATCGAGGAATCTAAATAAAACTCGATTTTCAGGAACAAAAAAAACAAATCCCGAAATTCCAGCAACGATAAATCGTTTTCTCCCGAGTCTAGGCAGATGCTGTTGTGACTAACGTTTCCCGCTGCCGTGCCGACGGGAGCGCAGACAGAGCCGCTCCGAGCCGCTCCCCTGACTCCGCCGCACGCCGGGGCCGGGGGAGAGCGGGCAGGACGGCTCCAGGCCCCGGTGAAACCAGCTCCACCGGCCACCCGCGGGTCCGCGCATCCCGCGCTTCCAGGGCCGCGTTGGCCGCTCTCAGTCGGGAAACGGGGCCCGACCCGCCGAGCTCTCGCCACAGGATGCTTCTGTCCTCCCAGACCGCCCCGATCCTCTCTTGGGGCCGGTGCGGGCGCGTGGGCCAGACCAGGCTGCGACACGGCCCGTGGGGAGCAGACGACTCCTCCGGGGCTTCGCAGACACCGGTCCGGCCCACGCAGCACCGCGCTGCCCGCGGCAGACTTCGGGTCCAGATCGACGCTAACCCTTTCTTGCCCCGTCCTGCCCCGCCGTGCCGGGGAGAACCGCACCGGCCCCTTCGCCTCCCTCCTTTGCGGGGCATCCCCTCCCGCCAGATCCCGGAGCCCAGACGGTTCCGTCCCGGCGGGGGTCGGGGCTCAGCGTGGGGAGCACCCAGTCCCGGGCGGCCCTGCGGGCGGAACGAGGCGACGCGGAGCCCTCTCTCCGGGCAGGACGACCCTGCAGCCCCGGAGCCCCGGGCCCAGAAGCTACCGGTAGCTGGAGCCCAACCCCGGCGCGAAACGAGGATGGCCCGAGCTCTGTCCCCGCGGCGCGGCTGCTCCGCCCGGTACTGCTCGAAGGGAGAGATGAAAAACAAAGAGTATGGAGAGAAAGAGGAGAGGGCTTTGCCTGCGAGACGGTATCGCTTTTTACGGAAAGATATGAATAGTTCGCAAAAATGCCGTCGGTAGGTAATTGTGTTCCACTATCTGATTGGGCTCTCCTGAACCGCCTTTGTAAACAGAAAACGCTCACGTAAACCGGGGCAATACCAGAAGCCGTGAAAATAAATAGTGCTGCAATCTCGCCAGTCACTTGAAGAGCGCAGCGCTTCTTTCTGTTTTGTATTAGTGAATATTGCATTGTCATTAAGGAATGCAGGGGTGGAAATACTTGCTTCGGGACTCCGAGCACAGGCGGTACGAGAAGGAAACCAAACGCAGAAGCGTTTTCCGTGCCATACAGAATTTGGAATAACGTTTAGCAAACCCGAAAGGCACCCGAGGCCAAGAGAGCCCGGGCAGCAAGAGCCCCCCAGAGCCCCCCTCCCCGTGGGGCTTCGGATCCATCTTGCTCACAGGCTGCTTCTCCCCAGCGCCCCGACACACATGCCTGGCAGCTCGTCACACAGTGGTGGCGTGATGTAATTCCCCAGCATGACATGTTCTCACCTGATGCCAACTGATCGCTCTGGAGATGCACACACAGCTGCAGGCTCTTCTGGCAGCGTTTCCTTGTTCTCTCTCTCCCTCCCGCATGTTTGCGTTCCTGTCTGACATGCCAGGTGCTGGCAAGGCGAGTCCCGGAGCAGCCCTCCGAGGTCTCCAGGACATGGGGGGCTCCGGCCGCCCAGCAGCGGGGCTGCCCTCGCCGTGCCCCCTCCGCCACTGCTCTGCCCGCACTCCCGTCCCACTCTGGGACACCGGCAGGCACGGAAGAACACCGTTATTTTTTCCCTCCCATTATCAGTAAGCACAAAGCTTACTATCTCTCTTTATGTCGGAACTTAATTTTATATAAACTCAGCGGTGGCATCGGATGGAAGAGGAGTCCCTTGGAAAGGTGTTTTCCTAAAAGAAATCCTCTGATCCCGGAGCTCAAAGGTTATCACGAGCAATAAACACTTTCACCTTCATTTAGACAGTGACAGATGAGCCAATTGGACTCTCATCCCCTCACTACAGATTTGCTTCTCTAATTGTTTTAGCATTTTTTGTTTTGGTCAGAGTGAGAAAGCAGAATCCCTTTGGCTGGAGCTGCGCTGCCCGATTCTGCCTCTCTCGTCGGGGAGAGCTGTCGGAGGGCGATGGGGCTGGACGTCGGTTCCAGCCCCAGCCTCGGCTTTGCTCTTCCCGTAGAGATTCCCTGGGCATTTCTGGGTTTCACTCTTAGCACAACACAGGGGGAAAAGATGGGGAGGTGATACGATAAATGTGTACGAAAACAGTCACATTTACCACAGATTCGGAGCACCCTTTCAACCCGGGCGAAAAGGGACCACAAAGCAGATAACTGGACTAGCGGACAGAGAACATCAAAGTTTACTTTTCAGTGGGATCCTGCAGACGGGAACGCATTCGGTTGCAGTCTCGGTCACCTGAAAGCTCGGGGGATAGCTGGCACGTCTCCCTCCCCAGAGGATGATCTTACACTGTTGAAGCAGCAAATTTCACAGCATACATTCTAATTTGTTCAGACGCTTTTCCACACACAGCGAGCGTTAAACTTTCGTTCAACCCGTAGCATTGTTCAAAATTAAAATTTCATTTGAATGAAAGAAGAAACACCAAACAACCCCAAACCAGCCAACCAAATAAGAAACAAAACCACCAGGAAAAGCCAAAACAAAACGAAAAAACTACACACGCAACCCCCAGACGCCCGTCACATAAACGAATCGATCAGTACATTTACATTTCTGATTTGGGCGGCAGCGGTAGGATTAGAGGAGCCGGGTTATTTATTACAGCTACCGCACTTCGCAGAGCCCCGCTCGGGACTGCCCGGCGCTGCCCAGCGCTTCTGGCCGGCTCAGCTTCGCGGAGCGCGGAGGGCTCCAAGGGCAGAGAGGGAAGGAGGAGAGAAGAGCCAGCTGCCTCCCCCCATCCCTGCGCGAAAAGAGCGAGCTGCCTCCCCCCATCCCTGCGCGTTTGCCCAGCGCTAGCTCCGGCCGCCGCGGGACCCCCGCAGCACCCTCACGGGATCTGATGGGGCAGATACGAAGCTCAGATTCTTAAATACCAACAGCACACGAGCGGCCGGGTCTCGATTTTTACTAGTGTTGAGGAATAAACCCGCTGCCCATAAACGTGTGGAAGACCAAGAATGCTGATGTGTTGTTACACGGCTTTTTATATGACAGGTTATAAGATTACTCGGGAGGCCAATACAACACGTTAAAGGGGCTCTCACGTCCTGTTTCCCTCCGCTGAGAGGGTTGGTGAAGTGACAGGATTAGGGGTCATACACATTTAGGATCCCTTTATCACAAGGAGGAATTTCACAGCAGAGCACAAGGAACGCGTGAAACCTCGATTAGCTGATTTCAAGCTAAGATCATACACCAAAGAGCATGCGAGATAGCTTTGAAAGTTGGGGTTTTTTTCTGGCACTTTTATGCCAGAGATTCTTATTCCCTGCCTTTGTGTAGGAAGAAGGAACTGCAAAGAGCCTGAGAAGAAAAAAGTGTGATAAATCAAGAAAATATTAGAATACTATATTAATAATATATTAATATAAATTATTGATAAGATATTAAAATGCTGCGGTAAAACCGAGAAAAGACAGCTGTAAGACTTGGAATTTTCAAGCTCAATGCACCAAAGAGGAAGAAGAAATATTTTACAACATTAGCATACTGTGAAATTTCAAAGCGTCTCCGTTGCCAGAGCAGCCTCTGACGGAACAAGTGCTGCTGGCTCCATCACCTGAGCGCAGAGCTGCGACCCCGGGACCCTGTGGAAGGGACAATATTCCTGTGTGCCCTGGGTGGGTCAGGCCCGGGGCTGGACCGGACTCAGAAAAGACGCAGAGGAGGGCAGGGCAAAAATAGGCTGGAAATGCTTGAATTTAAAGCCAAAAAGGCTGTGAAGAGGCAGGTAACGGGATGTGTATGAAGTGCAAAACAGGTAGAGATGAAGAGGAATTTTCAGGGTAAGATTTTGTTGCCTTTAGGCAGGTGAACGACAAACAAAACAGATTTTATTGATGTCTAAACACAGTTTTCAGCGCTCTGAAATACACAGCTGAAAACATCACATGTCCACTAGCAAGAATGTATGGTTCTAAAATATAATTACTTTGGAAAAAATAGCATTTTAATTTCAATTACAATTGTTCTATGAAAGACAGATGTGAACTGCTAAAATGTTTATAACATGGCTTAACAGTTAAAAAAACAAATATTAATGAAATATGTTTCACTAATGGGATTTGATTGGCATGCTGTATTAATTACAGGCCTTTCACCTCTGAAACTGCTGTTCTAATCCTGTAAGTGCCCAGGGAAAACAATGTAAAGCTTGTTTATATATTCTAAAACGATACAGAATCATATAGACATCTTAAAAAAAAAAAAAATCTTGGTTTCACTACAGCAAAATACTTAAAAATGAGCATCTAACCAACATCCACACGCTGGTCACCACCCTACAACCCAACACACAACTACTTAAAGACACTGCTATGTGCAAATGACATCTGTCGGGTCCGGAATTTGAAAATTCAAATGTTAATCGAATTTCTCTGGCATGACACAACCGAGATCTCCAGCAGGTGGAGACAAGAACACTGGAGTCCTTAATTTAAATAAGAATATTGAAATGATCAACGAGGGGCAGCCGATTTCAGTGCTGCTGAGCCAAGGTGTTTGAAATCCACCGTTTAGCTTTAGAACTGTCACGAGAGCAGATTAAAAGTATGGGATCTTAAGATGTCTTTATTTTTATTGCTCGTGGCTAAAGCAGAGGGCACTTTCTGCTCACATCTGAGTTTTTCTTTGAGGCCAGAAAGAACCAACTTGAGCCCAGGGTGCAGTGCTGCTCTGGGAAGGGCCAAACCTCTCCCCACCGAGCACCCCCAGGATCCAGGGCAGACGAGAGGTGGCACCCGCGACCCGGGGCCAATGCTGGCACCTGCACAAACCAGAGCTCTCCTGGCTTTGGAGGGACCCTCTGTCCACTTCCAGCCTGGGGCATCTCACACCCCTGTGCACCCAGAGACAGTAAATGCCAGAGCCCTCTCATTTCTTTGCTGGATTAAGACACAGGCTGCTCTGCTGGGCTCTGCATGGCACCTGCATCTGGCAAAGCACAGGAGCCCTGAGAGAGATTCTGCCAAAGAGTGTTTTAGCTCTTTCCATGGAAATAGAGGCAACGAGCTGCTTATGCAAAGCTCAGAGACCCTCTTTGGCCCTTAAGCTCCCACCAAGGTGACATCTGAGTGCCCTGCAGACAAGAAAGCAGCAGAAGGGACCAGCACTGCTAATGTGCAGGGGTGACAGGCAGCACAAACAGCCTAAACAAACCCCACAGCAACCCCTCCTAAGACTTCAGCCCTCTCCCTGATGGCACTGGGGACAGAGACTCTGGGAGGTGACATCAGGAGAGGAGAGAGTCCCTCAGCTGCCTGCTGAGAAGTCCTGTGTGGGGCCTCAGGGATCAGCATAATCCATGGCTGGTTGAGGTAAGTGAAGACAACTAGTCTGAAAATAATAAGGATGTGTTTTCCTCTGTGGTACAGACACTAACATTTAAAGCACTCTATTGCAGTGAGCAATTTAGCCCTTGTGTCAGAATGGAAGTGGGGGGGAAAAAAGGGTAATATTTTGAACCCTTAACTCCCATTTTCGTCTATTCTACATATTCTGTGACAGGGCATTTTATGTGATTTGGATACAGCTCCACTAGCACATTAAAGTTTATTGGCCTTGAAAAAATGGATGCATCACTGATGGTAGAAGACTTGGTGTTACACTGTCAATGCATATCTTATTTAATCTTTGTCTCAAATAGAACTCAGAACTCTGGACTGCATACGGAGCTGGACTTTAGCCTTTTCCTGTAATTATTTGGTGTCTTGTTAACATTTTATGAGCACGTCTGTTTAAATACACTTATTTGATGTGCATTTGTTTTGGTTGTAGCCTGCTGAATAGGATGGATGTGCTTTTCTCTCTGTTCTTTAAAAGAAATCAGAATAAAGCTGAACAATGGAACTGCAAGTGGAATAAATTAAAATATAGTGTTTGTTTCATTTAACAACAATAGAATACAATACAGTTGAAATCAAACAGACCTGACAACATTATTTATGAGGATTTAATATTTATATGCTATGTGTAGAGCAGTTGGATAATTACAAGTGTAAGACATCAATTTGTTTGCCAGTTGCATTGACTGACTTATATTTGAGCAGTACAGGCATCATTTGTTTGCAGCAATGGGCTGTAAAAAGAGCTGGAGTTTTAGAGGGTTTTTTAAAACCTTCTACACTATCTTCAGAGTTTTCACCTGTTTGCATGAGATCTTACACACTTCTGTCTCTGCAGCGATCTCAGCACACGAGGAGGCAGCGGGAGGTGTGAGGGATGCCAGCCCTTCCCAGGGGATGCAGGCAGGGAGAGCAGACATCCAGCCTCCTGCTGCTGGCAGCCACAGGGCCAGGGCACCCATTGAAATGCTGCTCTAGTGATTCCTAAGCTGTGTAGGTTGTGCACTCTCTACACCTCCCTAAAACACTCGCTGAATCTCTTTTGGCTCTGTTGGCCCCGTTGGTCGTGCACTGGAGGTGTGAGGGTGTGGTGTGTGGAGGTTGTGCCTGCCAAGCTCTGCCCTCCAACCTCCAGCCTGCAGGATGACACTGGCCTGGTCACGTTCAGTGCAGTCCCCAGGAGGGAGAGAAATGCAGAAACAGAAGGTACTGAATTTTATCTTGTCTGTCTTCATCACATTTCACACCACGGGACACTCAAGAGCACTTGCAGAGATGTGTTTGCTGACCACCAGAACGCAGCAACTTCCAAAAGAGACAGCATCAGCACAGAGAAACAGTCAACAAGCACTAACAATAATTAAAGACATTAAACAAAACAATATTCCCAGTTTCTTCACATTGTGGGGATGACTGAGTACTATCTCCTTTATCCTTTACTACTTCAGCTCCCATAGCAGTACTTTAGGCAAACTCTAGTGCATAGCTTGGAGGCAGTAGGTGCTGATGAACCTCTGCTCTGCCCTGCTCTCACCCTGTCCAGCCATCCTCCTGTTGCTGCAGCTGGGACAAGTCCTGATTGGCACCAGGGCATCGGGCAAAATTCACCACCTGCCCTGAGCTCTTGGGTGATGGGCACAGCTCCCTGAACCCATCCATGCTTTTAGCCATCATCCTGCAACAAAAGCAGAGAGTTTTGTGAGCACCTGAGGGCTTTTCCACAGATTTTCCGTTTCTCCTGTTCAGTTTTTTTCCACTAACGTAGAGAGGATTTGGTGTAAGCAAAAGAGTACACGTTCTAGAAAGTGCCCTGGGCAAAAGGGAGCGGTTCCAACACCCTTCTTATGAAGCAGGCTGATTGTCAGGGTGGATGTGGCCTTTTCTCTTGGTGTAACAGGCACTGCTGTAGTTTGCTCACTGTGCAGAAAGCAAATTTCCTCTGTTTTTCTAGCAATTGTAATCCTTTCTCCTCACGGCCTACTCTTGTCGTATTGCAGCAGAAAGCACAAGGAAAGGCTTCACATTTCCTGGAGCCCATTCACACTTTTCCTTCTTTTTAACCTGCCCTCTGTATTGCATCTTGCACAGCAGCATCAGGGGCTCCTCCTGGGCTCCTGTCTGATGTTTTCATATGGTCAATACATTAAACCAACAGTGCTGTTGAGACAGCACCGTTAAAATCACCATCATGAGGGTGGAAAACTTTATCAGAGATCACAGTTCTGACAAAAACAATGAGCAACTCTGCGTGTCAGTTTGCATATGAACATCTTTACTGATGCAAACAGTATGAAGAGTTTTCAGATTCACATTCCTTCACCTTAAGACTTTTGCAGCCAGGGTTTGCTAAACTCAGCCTGCATCACAGCTCAGCGATCACACTGCACTATCATTCATCAGCCTCAGCTTGTTCACTGGAGGTCCCCACAGCAAGCTTGTGCAAGCCCACTACAGAGGGTGCATTTCACCTCCCATGTACCTCCTGCTACCACTGCTGAGAAACAAGATTCTCTGGGGAAGCTCTGTGACAGTAGATGGTGACAGGGGTGCTGCATCTACTCCCTGCAGCTGCTTCTCAGGCTTGCCACACTGAGTGCATCCTCTGGAATGCTGAGGATAACTGATGTCCAGCTGAGTAACTTTCCAGGGCTCAGTGAGGAGGAATGAATATTGCAGTTCTGAAAACCCTGTTGCCACCCTCACAGATTATGCTCCTCATCTCCAGAAAAAAAACACAACCATGCTCTCCCCTTCCCCTGTATACTTCATCCCTCGGGCTCAACTGCCTCCAAGTCTTTACTGTTCCAAAAAGCACTGTTTCCCACTAGGTACTGTGCTGGCAGATTACACGTAACTATTCCCTATATTACTTTCAAAGTATCGGAAACTAAACTAAGAGGTTTTTTCCTAATCAGATGAAATCAAGAGCTAAACCTGCCGTTGGAGAAATACACACTCAAATCTTTCTTTTCTCACTTAGCTCCATCTACTGATATTACAGCAGATTGCACATAGCTGCAGAGCTGTGCCACACATACCAGACGTGCTTTGTCCTCTATCAGTCATAATTTTAAGGTAAATTCTTCACGAGATTAGAAACAAAACACACACACACAACCCTGCTATCAAGCCAAAGACAAATGCTTTAGTATGTTTACCCTGTGGGGTTTTTACATCAGAAGTGCGAATCGAATTCCAGGCTACAATAACCCAGTGGAAAGTTAGCTGCTTCTTGGTGAAAAACGTTTTGGAGTCAGTTCAATAACCCACCGTGAGACCACACATCAGAACTGCGTTTCTGTAGAGAGCTAATTGAAACGGAGCCTGTGAGGAGGAGCTGACATCAGAGGCAAGGTGCAGTTAAGATCTGAGGAGGGCGGTGTCTGTGGGCACAAACAGCCCAGAGGATGTGAGGGCAAACCTGGCAACTCTCACCCAGGCAGAATTCCCACCGAAGGGGGTGGGTTGAAGGCACGAGGGGGGTCTGCAGGGAGAGGCTTGTTAGCTCAGGCCTCTGGGTGCCGATCCCGGGTCTGCCTGCACCAGTGCTGCCCTCAGGCTGCCCCTGCTCCTCCTCATCCCTCCGTTCTGCTAAGGGTCTCACCACCGAGCTGAGCTCAGTCCCTTCCCCGTGTGCACTAATCAGATGGGTGACAGCGTTTCACACTCATGGTATTTTTTATCTTGTCTGTGCTGCAGGACTTTATATGCTTACTTTTATCAAAGGAAAAAAAAAAAAAATAGAGTCAGATTGGAAAGTCCCACCATCATTTAAACTTGAACAAACGCTTTTGAACAAAATACTCAAGTCCTTACTCAGAAAAAAAGCTTCAAAATCAGTTTCTTAAAAAACACTCAGATGGCTTAAAACCACTGAGATCAATAAATAAGCGTTGGGTTTGCCTCCTGGCACCAGCACCGTGAGTCACGCTGTCCGCTCTCAGCGTGAGCGCGAGGACCAGCATCTCACATGTTGAAGTGCTGGGAGTCCCAGGCAGCCCGAGGCCTCCTAGGCTGGGCCTTTAAAGACAATATTGAATCCTGTGATAAAACTCCAATATTGCATATTGGGGGGTCATGGTCAGTCATTTAAGAAAAGGCTGAATAAAACTGCAGGGGGATCACAAACAGCCGCATTTTGCCTTCCATTTTCACTTCAAAACAAAACTTTGAGGAGTCATATTTAGCAGAGTTTAGTTAGAAAAGATGTAGTTGCTACTGGGGCAAACAGCTTCAAGGAGCAGCAGACACTATCAACTATCTCCCTCCACTGTGGTCCCCTCTTCCCAGCACTGGGTAAAACTTACTCTACTTATGTTAAACTGATACCGTAAGTAGTAAAGTCTTTTCCCTTTTGGTTTAAATGAATCCTTGCCACTTAAGTTCATGTTTATTTTTATAGTATGGACTCTCTGTCATTTATTGCTCCCGAAGGGACTCCAAATACCATGATGGTTATGAGTGAACCTGGGAATACACTTCTGAATTGCTTGTGATTTATCCTGTTTCGGATGCACATAATAACACAGTTCTTCCAAAGCCCGTTCAAGGCTTTTAATTATTAATTTCTGTACTTTGTGTGGCACTATGTGACAGTTATTGCTGCTGTGGGTGGGAATTACTGTGTCTGTGTTTTCTGTTAACAGCATTGTCATTGGGAATTTCATATTTCAGGCTAACTGCTGAATGGCTCTGGAACAGCTCGAATCTCTTCCCAGCAGCAGACCAAACGTCATTTAAAACTAGGCCCTTTGCAGCATCAGGACACTAAGGAGTGAAGGGCTCAGGAGGAAAGATGAGACCAACTGGACCTGTGCAGTGCACGGTGGGAGCAGGAAGGTCTCTTGCTCTGTAAACACTCAGCACCACCTCCCACATTGCCCCAGACTCCACTAAACCTCTTGCTAAAGAGAAGAAGAGGATGACTCTGCACATAAGTAAATTTTAATTCCTCGGTGCCAGTTGCCAACAGCTCTAACCCCACACAACTCTCTGAAAAAGCCAACAGATCCAAGCAGGTACCAGCCTGACGCTGTCAGGGCACCCATCTGCTCAGCTGAGGACATCCCGCAGCACCGTGTGTGTGCACTCTGGTGAGCAGTGCACTCTGGTGAGCAGCTCAGCACGCTTTCTGCAGCACACTCAGCACACTGTCTGTGTGAGGAAACAGGCCTGTGCCTCTGTCCTGCTCCATGTTCCCCTCCCTGCCTTGTCACCCAGCTTTTCTGAGGAGAGACAGAGGTTCTGTCACCCCAGAGCTGTGCCATGCCAGGCGCTGGGGGCAGGGCTGGACCCTTGCACCGTGGGCACTGCAGAGCTGTGCCCGGGCAGGGGACCTTCAGCAGCGACCAGAGCAGGAGCCCATCCACCCTCCCCCCTTCCTGCTCAGTTACTAAGTCTGTTTAAACTAGGGGAGAGGGGTGAGGAAGTGAGACCTTTTGGAGAAGCCACATAGATGTTTGTTTTCCTTGGGGGTTTATATCAACATTGGTCTTGACATTTTGCCTCTTATTATGTGTGGCTCTTTAAAGGGTGAAATAATATTTTCTTTTGCTTGAGAAAAGGACAAAGTTCAGACAAAGCGCTCAACCCAAAATCATTTTCTTCTTTCCCAACAGTTTACACATTGTCTACACTATGGCTCTGAGTAAAGCACCACTCTGCAAACAAGAGGAGACTGGCAGAGAGATGCAGCTCCCCAGCCCACCCAGCTAGGGTGGACCTGGCACTCGGCACCACTCCGTGCCCCTGCTTGCTCCACAGGCAGAGCACACCTCACAACCCCACCCTGGGACACTTCCTAGCAACTGACTTCAGGAGGTTTCAGAACTGTCAAAAATGTGCTTTGAAGTTTGAAAATACAGTTTTTCTCTCCACCAATCTAATATCCTTTTGCAGCACAGTATATTTTACCAGGAAAGTGAGCTTGGGAAGAAGGTTGCTGATGGTCCTGGTAGGGACGGAGATCCATCTCCTTTGCTTGCACAAACACCAGAGCTGTAGGTTGCTTGACCATCTCTTGTCCCCGCTTTGCTGAACACTGCAAAGTGAGGGGCTCCTGGCACCATACGAGTGAGGGTGAAGCCTTTCCCCAAGTGGCACTGAAGGGTGCTGATGGCAGCGAGAGCTGAGGCCAAGCAGATGTGCCACAGGTTGAGAACCATCTCACTACAGCTCTGCTACACCTTGTGTACTGCTGCAAGCCACGCAGGCGAGGGCAGTGGGAGGCAGAGGGATGTGGGGGGGAGGCTGGTCCAGGGTGAAGCTACCAAGGATTGACAGTGCAGAAGGAACTCCAGGACAAAAGCCCACCCTTGCATAACGTCATAGTGTGAATGTGGGTCACACCACGGCACGAGCAGCTCTCAGAGCACGTGTGAAACCCAAAGAACACCCTTGTGGTTGTGAGCAGCATCGCTCTTTAATCCTACTTGCACCTCAGGAGTGCTAATGCTTGGGGAAATACCTTCTGCTTTGAAAAGCTGTGGTTGTTTCTTGTTAAGTTGTGGTTCATTTTTGAATTAGATATGAGTAGCCACCTCTGCTGCCCTTTATAGACAGATTTGGTGACAGATGATGGAATTTGGGTTTGATTGCATTCAGTAGAAAGTTAAGTACAGTACTTAAATTGTAACATACTAATGGCTGTAGATACAGAGCACTATGTTATAAACACAGTACATCCCTCATCTGCAGAATTATTACCCAAATACTTAATTGTAACCTAGTAAATCTGCATAGTGTGATATCAAGTGAAAACAGACACAAATAATCTGCAAACCTCTGGTAGTAAAATGGGATTTTTCTGTAACTCATGCATTTCCATTCCAGGCATCTCTTTTTTTTATTCACTGTTCTCTTTATGTGTTTCACAGACAGTCCTCAAGCAACACAAGCCACTAAAATAGGTATCAACAGAGAGCTTTACAGAGTCCCATAATCATCTGTGATAGGGAGCACAGGCTGAGGCCACGCCAGGCTTGCTGGGTGGGGTGGAAGGGGCTGCCCAGCTAAGCTCCCTCTCCGTGATGTCACCCACAGGACTCCGCGGAACACGCTGCGTTACCCCTGCCTCGAAACAGCTGTTCAAATGCTGTAGGACACTCAGCAGACCTCTGACCCGCAGCTGAACAGGGAATGAATGCAAATCGTCAGTCCCAATTATTGGGGGGTGAAACGTGACCCTGGAGTTAGTGCTCGCCAATCAGGTTAACAAGTTAGCTGAAACTTTATCTTTCTGTACTTAAATTACTGGGAAATCATCTTGCTGCTCCGATCGAAGCGATATCAACTGTCCCTTGTTCACAGAAGGCTGCAGGGGTTGGACTCTGTGCCCAACCAGGCACCGCCACGCCGTCTGCCCTGGGCATGGCCCTTGCCCTCCCGTGCCCACCGCTGAAGCCCACGCTTCTCAGCCGGGACGCGCTGTGCGGCTGCTGCCTCACACATGGCAGCTGGAGCAAGCACAGCGACGCTTCTCCGCCCTTCAAACCTTTTAAGTGGTCACATTTATTAGGCATTTATCAACAGACAACAAGAGTCGCTTGCTGCAAAGTGAGAAGCCTACAAGAAGCTCGGGAGGTCTCTATGTCTCCACCAGCCCCACACCCTCAGCACAGGGTCCCCAGTCTGGGTTGGGAGTAGGAGGGTGAGGCTGGGAGCGCTGCTCCCAAGTGCCCAGCAGCAACTACAGCCCTGCAGGGAGCCGGGGGCTAAGGGACAGGGACCCCTGCCCATTCCAGCTGTGCTCCTGAGGGACAGAGCCCTGCCCGTCCCAGCTGTGTTCCCACGCCACAGCACCATGCAAACAAGGGCCTAGAGGGCACTCAGTGCACGGAGCAAATCCCCCATCCCTTGATAGCTGCACAGTAATCTGAGGGCCCCATGACAGCAGTAAGGGTATCCTGGATGAAGGCCGATGCTTCTCTGAGTTTAACAGCCCGTGGTAAATATGGTGTATGTTGTCAGGGTAAGATTTATCCTTTCCTTTCATTCTAGTAGCTGTCAGATGTGTTTGATTTTTCTCAAGCTTTGAGTGTAGCAGGAATTTAGCCAATAAATACAACTGATGATGATTTTCACTTTGGTTTCAAGCATCTGCCATTCATAACAAAGCCTGATTAAAAATGTAAGAAGATTATTTTTAGTTTTAGACTGTGGCAGAGTCTCACTGCAAAACACGTTGTGAGGCATGAATAATTAAAAGTCAAGGTATATCAAGCTCCATAAAGGAAACAAGGGATTCCTCCCTGCACTGCAGCTCACCCTGAAACATCTCTGCTTTGTTTGGGTCTCACTGGCAGCTAGTTCCTAGTTAACGGCTCCTCTCCCCATGAACAACTTCAGCAGGATCCTACTCTGGCAGGGGACTTGGACTCAATGGTCTCTAGAGGTCCCTTACAACCTCCAACATTCAAGGATTCTGTGGTTTTAGAGCCTGGGAACCCTTTAGAGAGAGACAGGGAAACTCTTCAGGTGGTGGCCAGAGCAGACAGGACTGCTGAAATTTAGCTTTTCTCCTTTCAGAGCTCAGTGGCCCTATGTGGAAAGAGGGTCCCCTCCCTGCTGAGCTGTGGAGATGGAGCTTCTGCTCTGCATCAAGCCCTGCCAGCAGCACACACACCTCTTGTGTCTCCCCAGTGGACCTGCTCTCCAGCCTGGCTGGCACCTCCCTGCAACAGTGCTGGCCCCTGGATGTGCCTCCAGCTCACAGCCATGAACCTGCTGCTGGAGACCTTCTGCCCCTCTCCTTTTTCATGAGGATGTTAAAAAGAGCTCCTCCTAAAGCGGTGTAGCAGGTAGGAAGCTGTGGTGTGGAGCAGGGATGTTCCAGGAGAAGGCAGATGACAGGGCTGTGGGCCCCACCTCAGGCAGTGGTTCTCTCATGCCTGTGGTACTGTTAATTCCTGAATGTTTAGTATATGAAGATGTAAATTATGAAGATTGGTTGTTTTAGGGATTTACTTACGTTACAAAACCACCTCTAGTCTCTTGGAAGGAATTGGCATTGACAGGACTGAATTGTCTGATAATAAATTTATCAAGATGTTAATGATCATCAGCTTCTCTGTGTACTACTTGGCAGAATCACTACAGGTCTTCCTATTAGCTGGAACTGCTACCCATTTAGGGCTTGCTTTGAAATTTTATCTTTCCATCTTGTTTTCTGTTTCCTCTTTTTTTTTTTTTCAGAGACCTCATCTGTTTGCCAGCATTCTCTGATCAACATCTCTCATGTGTTTCCTATTAAGGCTATGATGTGTCTAGCCATTTTACTTCTCCTGCCCTTTTAAGTGGTGTCAGTCTTTTTGCTTTGCTACTAGTTGCCTTTTATCTCTGCAGTCTCCAATTCTCAGTGCACATCATTACCTAAGTCTTGAACTATCTTTTTCTTACTCACCATGACAAATCTCAGAGGCCTGTGGCAAGCCCTTGCCAGGATGTAGCTAACGATGCCTGACTGGCCGTCAGGAGAGGTGGCTTTCTGTGGAAAACCAGAAACTCCCTGCTCGTGACCTCAGGGGTGGATGTGGGTGTCTGTCAGGCATCTCTGGCACTGGGCATCATCTGAGCACAAGACACTGCCAAACTCAAGCAGATTTCTGTTGGGACCACAGAAACCTGCTTTCCTCCTGCTGCTGCGAGGCCCTGGCAGATGTTGTGCCAGGGCAGTGGCTGTGCCATCCATGGATGCCCAGCCCTGTCCTCGGTTCCCTGAATGCTGGGTGTAGGGGTTCACTTTGCTGCACTGAAGCAGCAGGTAGGGCTAGCTGGGGAGCCCAGGATGCACCTGAGGGCTGTGTTAGAGCCTTTGGAGATTCAAATACATCATTTAAAAAGGGAACCCCCCCAAACATTACCCAGTCTTGTTCAGGGTGTCACATGGCCTTGTGAGCTCTCTGGATGTGAGAATTTGTTTGCAGGGTCTATTTTGGCTAGCCTCTGTGCTTTTATGCTGGTTTTCTTCCAGGCTTTTCTCTTTCTGGCCGTTTTCCTGCGTGATGCAGTGTTTGGTCACCTTAATGGCTGGGTTAATTATTTGTATTTCATGCTGCATTGAATTTAAAAGTGAATGTCACTAATGATGCACAGATGAGCACAGAGCACCGTGTTACCCATAGTTACAGACTGAGGCTGTTATCCTACACTGTTACTAAGAATAGCAAATAAACATATGACCAAACCCCAGACTCCAGTGCCTCCCTCATCTCAAATGACTGGTAAACCTTCTGTCCCAGCCCTTCTAGTGGCATCAGGCTCTGACATGCTGCCAGGGAGCATCCCTGAGCTTGCCAGGGCCAGCTAGGAGCACACAGTGGTGGGGTGGGCATGAGGCCACATGCACAGCCTCTCCTGGGGCTGCTGGTGGTGCACAGGTCGTCACCTTTTGGCAAGCTGGCAGAGGCAGCTTCAAGCAAGAGGTTCAAAGCTGTGATTCAAACTTAATATCTCTGCTTCTCCCATGCCCTTCTCAGCAGGCACTGTGGGACAAGAAGCATTGCCTCCTGGGGGACAGTGTGGTGCCAGGGCACAGATACCCATGTGCCACTCTCAGCAAGTGTACCCAGGGAGATGCTGGGCTTGCCCCATGCTGACCCTCACGATGCCTGTCCCTGCAGGGGTTCCTGCTTCACCTCCAGCTGCAGAGGGGTCAGGGAAAGCATCACCTGTGCTGCCCAGGCACTGCCTGTGTACTGGGGTTCTCACTCGCTCTGGACCTGCTGGGGGTCTGATGGCAAAGACAAGCAGCCAAGTAAGAAAATGAAATGTGGTGCACCAATGAAAAGTGCACAGTGTGGCTCCCCATGCAACTCTTCAGGACTGGAAGAAAACAAATCTCTACTTCCCCCCACGTGCAATGTTCCCTATGACAAACATGAATAAATGCAAAATTCCCCCTGTGAAAGTGTCTCTAAAGGTGTATAAAAGTCAGATTACATCTGATCTGTGTGACTTGCCTGTGACATCTTAATCTGTTCTGAGCTGCTTTACAGCAAAAGTCCTGGACAGCACTTAGACTCAGCTGAATCAGCTAGAATTCTCTGTTAGTTTTTATTTGAGGAAAAAAAAAAAAAAGCAAATCCAAATGCAACAACATCTAAAGTTTTGGAACTTTTCTCTAAAGGAAGTAATAAAAATCCCATCGGACCCGGTACTTTCCATAATGAAAACAGTTAAAAAGACCTTCTGCAAACCCCGCAGTTCTGCCATCACTCATCTCTAGCAGCTGCTACAAGCGCGATGCCCAGTGCAGAAATGAAGAGCATTCTGCAGCGAGTCCCTGCCTGTCGCCCCTGCCGTGCCCCTCAGCCTGTGCCGGAGGCAGCTCCCCCGGGGGGACCCGCTGCTCAGAGCCGGTCCGGGCTGCGGGACAGCCCGGGGTACCTGCCCGACAGCAGCGAAGGGCTGGTGACGCTCCGGGTCGGTTACGGTTCATTCGCACGCCGCGTTCGGAGGGCGGGGACGGTCCCCGGTGCCCGCAGCTCCCCCCGACAGCCGCTCACCGGCGGGGCTGCCACCACCTGCCCCGGGCACGCTGCCCCCGGCCGCCGCCGCAGCGGTGCCAGCACTCGCAAGGCTCGGCCCTCCCCCGGGCAGAGCCGCTCCGGGCTGCTGGCGGGGACACCTGCCCGAGGACGAGGCTCCAAAGCCCCGTCACCCGCGGCCAGGGCTCCGCAGAGGAACCGCGGCATCGGCGCTGGGAGCGCTGCGGGGAGCCGGGTCCCAGCAGCTGTGTGATGCACCAGCACCACAGCGCACCCGGCCAGCTGCTCACCCGCCTGGCCTCTCCCTGCACCCCACAGAGGACACCCCTGGCACTGGCCTCCCCAGAAACCTCCTTGGAAGACACCGGGAGCACAACAACAACGGGTCATTGTTCCGCCCTGCGCCCCACGCTGCCTGCACCTGCCTCCTGAACGTGCCAAGGCCTGCTCGAAGGATTCACAGGCACTAACGTGGTAATTGGAGTAAAAGCACAGAGGTGCTTTTGCTATAACTGGAATAAAATCTACTCAGTATTCCTTGAAGAAAAAAAAAAAAAAAAGCAAAGCTTTCTATTTTTATAAGAATAGGAGTAAGTGCAGCAGAAGGCAGCAGTCTCTGCACAGCCGTGTCTTTAGTGGGCAAGTGCTCTTGGTCTCACCACACACCTGGGTGTGCAAAGCCTCTGGCATTTCTCACAGCATGCCACAGGCAGGGCTGCACAGTGACACCAACGACGCTGAGAAATCACAAGACAGTCCTCATTTTTCAAGTGCAAAGTGAGTGATAACTGTTTAAGAATTCAGCCCCCGATGCTGAGCCAGAAAGGTGTTCCAGCTCGGTTTTCCAGGGGGTATGAAAAGGATTTCCTGCAGTGTGGTTCATTCAACTCACTTTTCATGAGCTAGTTTTCAACAACATCATCCAAAAGCCATTAGTTTCATTGTATGTATCATGCAGGGTTATTTAGTAGGTCAGAAGAAAAATTTAAATGGACAGGTGCTTTAAATTACAAGATGGTGGAGGTGGTTAATAAAAAAAATACTAGAAAACATTGGTAACCTTATTTTGGGCTTGAAGTGGGTTTTGTAAGTGATGGGCAAATGGCTTGGAGAAACACCAAGGTCTGTCAGAAGTGGTAGGTTCAAAATGCATTCAGGAAATCACACGGCTCCCTGGAGCTCCGAGCGCAGTGCACGCTTCCCAGACATTATGCACCTTTAAAACTATTTATTTCCTCTTGGATATTTGCACCGTGGGGACAATTAATTACATGATGTGAATGTCCTATGTGTGTGACGCAGAGAGAAACCTCAAAACACTTGTATTTCTTGTCATGACCTGGAAGGTGAGAGAACCATGACGGGCTGCCTCCAGGTACACTGCAGGTGACCTGTGGAGAGACTGAGCCCACCTCTGCATGGGTGTCCTGGGCTGCACAGGCATGATGGGGGAAGAGGAGACAGTGCTGAGATTCAGCTGTAACCCACAGTCCACCTCACCCTGCCTGGAGCATCCAGCCTTCAATCCTGACTGTGTAACGGGTCCCATCCACTAACAGAGCCAAGCAGGGGATTTCTGGCAGCTGAACACTGTGGTATGTGCCTGACACCAGTGTTTCCAGAACTTAGCAAAGCTTCAGCAGCAGCTTAGCAGGCTCTGCCACAGCCTCAGAGGCTGACCCACAGAGGGTCTGGTTTGTATAAGCACTCCCCAGCATCACTGCCTCTTCTCCCATCCCCTTGGCTCAGAGATCAGGCTGGAAATTTTAATGGGAATCAACTGCTTTCCAAGGTGCTTGGTGTTTGCTAATTATTCCAGGTTGGAGACATGTCAGTAGCTAGAGCAGAGATGCTGTAGTACCTCTCCATTCCTGGCCTAATTCAGACCACTCCTCTTGAACAGTCTGTCTCCTATTCCTGAAGCTCAGGGTATGGGATGAAGGATGAAGACAAATTGTATGAAAAAAGCAACTTGTTACAGCAGGCACTAACAGGGCACTAACTAAAATTAATAATAACAAAAAATTTACAGGAAACATCATAAAAGGGGCAAGTCCCCCGGTGTTCTGTCTTGGATGCCCCAGTGGTGCAGCCTCAGTGTGTGGGTCAGAGGACAGGGTTACTGTCTGAGCCCCAGAAAGCAAGGCTGCGTGCTCTGTGCTTCATTAGAACACTCGTCCTGGAAGATGTGCTCTGATTGGCACGACTCTCAGGCACTGGAAATTCCAGCTTTTTTCTTTTTCCTCTGCATCTTCCCCCGTGTGCATAGTTTGCATGCCAGGGGCTGAGCTCCCCTGCCCACAGGCTTTCCTGATTGTTCACTTTGGGGACATGAAAAGATTCAACAACTTGTGCCAATGCACCGTGAAATCTAATCTACTAATTGCTGCAGAAGCAGGTGATGCTTTGGTCTGGAAAATACACATATATGTGTGTGGTTTACTGTAGTATAGCATGCCTTGTGTCAACTATCTGGCAAGAAAGGATGGAAGAATCTATAGGATGCTTTTTTTTTTATGCGTGCCACTGCACAGATAACACATTCTTTAGAAATGGTTATTACATGCTGTCAAACCAACAGATACATTTTCTATCCCAGAAAGAAGTATTTCAGTCTGTTTTGTTGGGCCAAGTCCCTCTGCTGCCCGGTCATTTGGGTTCTGGTGGTGAATCTGTCTGAAATATGAACACACTGTCTAGCTGTGGGATGCTAAACCCAGATTGTCAGATGTGTTGCAGTAAGATGAGATGGAAATTACTATGCCATTGAGGATTGCATGGCTTTGTGTAGTAAACATACTTCAGAAGTCAAACTTTGCTTATTTTATCCATACTAGAAACCCATTGGAAAAAAAAAAGTGATATTAAATAGTTGAGACAGGCAGAATTTGGATTTCACATCTGAGGTTTTTAAAATCAAAGGCACAGATACAGCATAATAAAATAATAAAAGCAGCCTTCTCAAGCAAAGGAATAACAAAAGTTTCAGTATTACAAGGAACTCACTAGATTCAGGCTCCCACTCATTGCAGGAAAACCCGATATGGTCAGTGCTGTCAATTACAAACTGCAATTCAGCCTAGAACTGCATTTGCTCATAATGAAGCTCAAAAGTCACAATTCCTGCCTATTTAACTCATGGATAACTTTCCCACCTCAGTTTAAAAAAATCCTAAACATAACTCCCAACTACTTTTGCTTCCTTATCTACACATACAAGCCTGTGTCAGATCCTCAGAGATCAGTGCCTCAGAAAACTCGCAGCTACATCCATGAAAAAGTGGGCAGTGTGCTGTAGTTTTAATGCTGTTTTACAGTGTCAGGTGTAACCTGAAGGGCTAATGCCTTTTGATGAGGTGTCACAAGCCTGATTTCAGCACAGGGACAGATTCACTGTCTCCAGGGATGCTCTAGCACCTGCTCCTCACCAGCACTGGCCCTGGCTGTTCGCAGCCCCAGGGAGCACCTTGCCACAAGCTGGGGACACCCACAGCAAGAGCAGCTCCGGAGTCCCAGCTGCTGCCTTGCCAGCCTCCAAGCAGGAGCTGCGCTCTGGGAGCAGCCTTTGGCATCTGTCCCTGGGGGTCTCGGCCCCATTTCCCCCCAGGTTCCCCACTCAGGCTGGATCCCCGCTCTGATCCGAGCCCTGCAGTGCTCTCCTGGCACCAGCCAACACTGGGTGGTTATCCCAGAACTGGCACCATTGCCTGGGCAAACTCCAGCACCTGCAGCGAGGCCTGGCCGACTCCTGTCTCCTGTGCTGATGAACGAGGGAAAATGCAGGGAAGCGAAGGCCAACAAGGTTGCCACAGGTGCCGTTACAGTGCAGAGGAAAGAGGGTGTCCCCAGAGGGCAGACCCAGCGCTGGGCCTTGCAGCTGTCCCCCTGTCCCAGCAGGGCAGGAGCAGCCAGACCCTTCCACAGGCTGGCCTCCAGCTGCTGACCCCAGCACACACGGGGGGCTGGGGACCAACACCCACTGCTCCCAGTGACCAGGGGCTGGGTGCCAAGAGGAGAAACGCGAGGGGGTGCATCCCCCACCCGTGAGCCTGGCTGCCCGGCCGCAGGGGCTTCAGGAGGTTTTCATTAAACCTCGTATGCAGGAGTAAAACTGGAGGAGATTACACATAGACCCAGATAGTGCCCTGAGCAGCATCCTGACAGGTTTCAGACTGAGCCTAAACTAACACGGGATCATACATGTGTTTTGAATGTTTTTGGCATTTCTTTAGCGTGCTCGCAGTGTTTGTATTACTAAACCACAGCTTCCTTCTTCGGGGAAAATAAGAAAGGTCAGAAGATATCTAATAAACACAAGCAGGAAAAAAAAAAGTGAAGAACGCATTTCAAATCCTGCTGGTACGTAGCTGAAATGCTTAAGCTACCAGGAAAGGGCGGTTTGGGCTCTGACAGCTGCATGGCCACCCCTGTGGTGGGGCAGAGAGGAGAGGGAAGGGGCAGCAGCCTGGCCAGCCCAGACACCCCCCCTGCTGACACTGCTAGATGGACACCTTCACTGCACACGAAAGCAGCTAGTGCCCGAGACACCATCTCTTACTCCAGTAGCACTGAACAGGAAACAGCACACCTATGAAGTTTTACATTAGGCAAATTAAGAGGAATTCACTTCAGTAAATCTTCATGAGAGCAAACATTGCAGTTCTATGGTGTTTAGGTGTGAATTTTCCACTATTTTTGACATTTTCTCATTCCCAGCTTCAACCAGAGCTCAGGTTTGACTGAGTAGGCACGTGACAGTGCAGAAAGACATCACCAGCCCATTGTGACGTGGTGCAGAAGCCAACCCCAGGGCAGCTTGTGCTAGCAGAAACCAACACAGGTCCTCTAGGGAGGAACAGCTCAGTTCTCAAATGACTGCTTTTCATTCTGCCTCATTCAAAGGCCCCCAAACAGGGAAACCCATTCCAATTTGGTTTTGCACATCAAGCTAAAAATAAGCCCCAAAATAGAAAAGACGGATCAGGTGAAAACCAGGGAATTTTGCCTGGTTCTCATCCAAAACCTCAAAGCCATTTGGGTTGTACCAAAACTCAAACAGGTTCACCAGGAATTCACCTGGTTTCCAGTTTCATTGCCAAAGTTCTGCATAGCTTTACAGGAATCCCAATTAAACCCAGAGTGAATCCCTTGTGAAGCCTTCACTATAAAGCTTCTATATTCTGCCTTTTTTTTTAATGCCCATACCCAAACCACTGCCAAATCAAGGCATCTATAAGTATTGGAATAGCTTCAATTATTTAAGAGCACATGCACAGTGGAGAGTCAATTAAAATCATTGACATGCTTTTTGTGTGTGTGTGTTGTAAGTGTTTCCATTTGGAAGCAATTCAACTCAAGTTCTAGCAAAGCCCTTCAGAGCATATTGAACTGATTTAAGGAGTTTGCATCCAAAAAATTTGAAATTTAAACAATGAAAAAAAGAGGTTAAAAGGCGCATTAATGGTTGTTTATAAATCATGCCCTCGAATGTTAAGAAAACACACTGCCTTCCTTGTTGGCAGGAGGGGCGGGGGAAAGACCACGCAGTAGATGCACAGATGTGGGCAGGGGATTAGGGGTGGTTCCCCCGCTGCCGTGGCAAAGCAACCCAGGCCAAAGGCTGCTGGGGCAGGAGGGTGGGCGAGGGGCTGTGTCCCCAGCCCCCTGCAGCTCTGGCCAGCTGTGCACAGCAGCAGCAGGGGCACCACAGCCACCCAGCCTGGCACGTCAGACCCCCTCAGCCCCCTGTGCCATCACCCTGCTGGGACCCATGTCAGGGGGCCCAGTTTTAAAACTAACTGCTTCTACTATTCTTTAGCATCTCTTCTCTAGACTGAGAGCAAGATTCACCAAGACAGAGCCTGAATCCACCTGAGCAGAGCTTTTTTCTTTCCCCTTGCGTGCACTTACAAAAATATGAAAGGGTTCTGTTTTCATCTGTCTGAAAACAACAATTTCCTATGAAAGATCTTTAGCCCTGAGGGTGCTGTGGGTGTCTCTGCCCCTCCCCATCAATATTCTTTTGCCTGCACAAATGGAAAAAATTGGGGCAGCCCCCAGGCTGTTAATACTCCAAAGGTTTCTCTCAAAACAAAATCCAAAAAAATCATAAAAACTCCACCAAACCCTAGTGACAGCTGCATACAGGAGATGGAAAAATCCAGAGACTTGCTAGAATTGCTCCAAATTCAAAATCCCCTGGAGAAATGGACCTTTTATAACTAGCACAGTGGTTGGTGATTCCAAAAGGGGTGGAAGCACACACCAGAGACCTGGTATTGAGGGAATTCACCCACAGGCTGCAAAGCAGAGGGAGAGGAGCAGGGACATGGATGGAACAATCACAGCCCTGCTCTAAAGCACACAGTGAGTGATGCGTGCACCCTCACTCACACCTCTGCCCCACAGGCACCATTCCAGCAGCTCCCAGGGGCCATGTCAGCATGAGGGGCTAAAGGAGTTGGGCAGGCACATGGCCAGTGTCCACCCTGAGAGCTGGAGACTCCCCTGCTGCAGGGGAGAGGTGGATGTCAGGAGCTGCCCTTGCTCTTCAGAAGCATCTCAGTTGCTGTCTCCGTGGTATTGCACAACACTTGTGGTGCTGCATTGCTGGGAATTCGGGTCCAAAAAGATCTTTTGGACCTCTAAAACACTACATGCTGAAATCAGAGACAGCTCAGAAAACATGCCTGTGGTTAAATCCATAACTCCCCTGGCAAGCACAGCAAAGCCTCCATCTCCCACCTGTGAGCTCCTCCTTCCACACAGTCACTTACACATCTAGGCTGCTGAGAGGTGTTCTGCTGACATGTTTATCTTTATTTGCACATCCTGCAGAGCTGCATACGTACCTTTCTAACCAAAAGCACCCATGAAAACCTGAGGCTGAATGCTTGCCTGAGGAGCTCACTATGTGGTGGATTTCCAGGGAAAATCCTGCAGTCTCCAAACATCAGATGCCTAAAGCAGAGTCCCAAAGCCCTCCACGATTTGGCGTGATGAACAGGGCTGGTTACACAGCCTGCATCTTCCTCTGGTGCTGGGTGATGCTTCTGCCCAGACACCAGGGCCATCGTGCTGCGAGGCAGCAGGCAGTGAGCACCACGGCTGTGCCTAGTCCAGCACAGCCACAGCACTTGGCTCTTTCACCCGCTCCCCTCCTCCTCGCTGTTATTTATAACTGTTTAAAGCACCTATTGAGCCCTGTCTGTAAAAGGCCTGGATGCTTTTTGATCATGCCATGAATCTTTTCCTCGCAGACTTCTCCTGGACCTACGCAGTTTTCCTGCAGGGCTGCACACACTTGTGCTCTTTCCAGAGGAGTCATCCCTGGCGGGGATTAGGGAGCTATGGAAGCGGAAGCGGGCTGCTTGGCAGAGCATTCCTTGAGATTTGCCAGCCTAAGCACACAGATGTTTCTCAGATGGGTGAATTTGGAAATGAAGATCTACGTGGCATCTGTCAAAGGGCTAGTGTTTCTGATCTGTGACAAACACTGCGCAGGATCCTGTCTGTCCTGCCAGGCCAGCACTGCACACAGCAGATCTACCCCTCACTGAAGCTAATCCCGAGTAATTTATTAATCTTCTTGTGCGCACTCGTTTGTACCTCATAATTCTCTTGTCCATAGTGAAAAATTATCTCTTGTTGCCGTTGTTCCTCCAGAGTCAGAGAGTTGCAGCAAAGACACCCGAAAACTTTTTGGATGAATTACCACCCCTTACTCAAATGTGCCTGCAAACCCCTTGGGAGGGACGTGCTCCTGGATTGGGACTGTGGTGAATTTCTCGCCAATGATTTTCTTTAAGGAGCTGATCAGAGCAGACACGAGCAGCTGCTGTCAGATGCTGGCAGCATGCCCCACTCCCAGCTGCTGCACGAGAGGGAGCTTTCTGTTCTCCAACCAGTCCCTAAACCTGCCCCTCACAACAGCCTGTGCCTTGGGGAGAACGGGACTTCAACCTCAGACACTGCAAGTGGTGGTCACAGCAGAGGCTCACATCCAACACTGCTCAAGCCTCATCTGCTGTTCAGGGTCCAGTGCAAGGGCAGAATGGGTACACCTGCAAAAACCCTTGTGCTGGACCCACTGCGGAGCTTCCCTCCCATCCCAGCACTGCAAAGGGGTCCTGCAGTCCCACCTGCCTGCTTGCTGGAATGCCGGAGGAGCTTTCATCCGCACCCTGAGCTGGCTTGCTGTGGGTGGAGGTGCAGAAGGGTCTCTAGTGTGTCCCCTCTCACAAGCACAACAGCAAAGCTGCTTCAGCAGTACCGGCTCCTACAGACAGTACACGTTCCCTGCTCGGAGCAGGGGCAAGCTCTAGCTGGGGGCAGAGATGAAAAGGATGTACAAACACCAGAACACATTTGCTCATCACGAATCCCAAACCATAATTCTTCACTTTGGAGCGAGCAATAAAAACCCAACTGCAAAGTGCTTACAGTTGTTGTAATATTCTGTAAATCACAAAATAAAAGAGAAAAGAATTAGTCTACAAGTTTGAGAAGTTATGAATAATGGATTGTCAGCCTCAGTTCAGACCTATGCTAAAAATCTTTTTAACTAATGCATTAACGCTTTCACTGCTACTGCAGATGAAAGCATTAGGGTCACAAGATGTTAGTTTCAACATCCTGCTCCAATTCATCCAGATATACTGTAGGTGCATGTTAGACCCAACTCCTCCTTCTGTAGAGCGAGTTTGCACATTCAAAACGTCCGAGAGTGTTAATTAATCGTTAGACTATTGCAGAAAATATAGGGAACTTGGATGTCTACATAAGTCTGACAGTCATCAGATGAAGATGCCCTGAATGAGGGAAAGTGATTATCAGCAATTCCTCATCACGACAGTCAGCCTGCAATGTGCAATTCTTGCACAGAGGCTAAAAATCCAAAACCCCAAATAATTGGTATCATCCATGCTTTTTCCTCAGTGCTGCTACAGGTCTCCCTGGGCTGCTGTGCAACACTACAAGTTGTCTTTACATCTGCTGAGAGGAACACCCCAAGCGAGAGAATCCCCATCCTGCCCTGGGCTGCCCATGCCATGCTCTGCTGGGACCAGCTCTGTACAGCCTGGTACAATGTGGCTGTACCAGCACCCAGCTCTGCTCTGCACTTGCTGCACTAAAGCCAGCACGGACCCCCTGGGTTCCAGTGCAGTGGAAAACAGACAGCTTGGAAGGGCTGCCCCAGCTCGTGGGTCACACAGGACATGTGTTTGCCTCCTCCAGCTGCAGGGAGAGCTGCACAATGAAGGGACGATTCAACCTGAATGTCTGCTCCTGGTGCTAACTATGTAATTGTTTCTGATTTTGAAGCATACTTGAGCTGCTCTTGTAAAATCAGTTTTAGAAGCAACTGCTTGGGCTGTCATAAACAGCTCCACCACCATGGCTTGGAAACTTCACACCTCTCACCCATATGCTCTGTCCAACAGCATCATCTGTCCTGCCACAACTTGCTGTAGTTTTGAAAGGGAGCAAAATTACACAGCCATTGCTAGAAACCCCAGCACATGGATAAACTCATTAGCTGGGCAGGATGACAAAGCCTGCCTCGTGCTGCAATTGCTTTCAGATGATCTGCATCACAGCAGCATCAGCACAGCTATCTGCTCCCCACACCACACAAGCTCCTTGGACTAATGAAGCAGTTCACACCAAAGTACTGAAAGGGGAGAACATCTTCAAGCTTCTGCCTAGCAGAAGTTACAGAGAACACATTGCAGGAGAACTTCTGGGCGCCAGATCACCAGGGGATCTGCTCTGGTCGTGGCAGGGGTGCACTGCGTTGTCACAACAGGAGGCTAGCGTGACAGGTACAGCGCTGGCTCCTGCCTGGCGCTGGGAGCACTGCGAGGTTCCTCAGCACCAGTTTCAACAGGTACTGTCCCAGGGCGTGCCCAGCATGCTGGGCAAGAGATGCCAGTGGTCCCACCTGCTCCTGGCAGGGACCGAGTCAAAGTCGCTGGGCTAAATGAAAGGAACATTCTTCACCTCGAGGGTGGCGAGACACCGGTACAGGGGGTTCAGTGGGGCTGTGA
>JANHGL010025864.1:27952-50652 GCA_024611195.1 Ceyx melanurus
GAATGACCCATCCCTGGAAGTGCTCAAGGTCAGGTTGGATAGGGCTCTGAGCAACCTGGTCTAGTGTGAGGGGCTGGAACTAGATCTTTAAAATCCCTTCCAACCCAAGCCGTTCTATGACACTTCCATGCGGCGCCGCCCTCCCCGTCCCGGGTTGGCAGGGCCCGGGGCACAGGCAGCTCGCGGGGATTTCGCTCTCGGTTCACGGCCGAGGTCCCGAGAGGCTGCGGCGGGGCCGGGCTGACCCTCCGCTCCCGCTCCCGGGCTGACGGGCCAGGCTGACCCTCCGCTCCCGCTCCCCGCTCCCGGGCTGAGCCGCCGCCGTCCCACTCTGACCCCTGGCGGCCGTTCCGCGGCGGGACACGCGGGGCCCGCACCCGCCTCCCCGCAGCCAGCGCCGGAGCCCGGACACCCCCCCTGCAGCCCGGGACACCCCCCACTCCAACCCGCCCGCTACAGAGCGGGGGCTGTGGCTTCCTGGAAGCGACTACACACCAGTGGGAGCACCAGCATTCAGCTATCCAATTCATGATTCTCTTTGATGCCACATCCCTGCCCTCCCCAGCTCTCTGAGGTCTCCTGTCACCACTGATCCAAACTCCATGGCAGGAGATGCTGACCATTCAGCAGGAGATGCTGAGCATTCAAGCACTCACCTGCTTTTCTCAGAAGAGCTAACAGAGGGTGTCTCTTGGGAGGCCATCATATGGCCAAAGGGCATTTCTGCTTTGAGAAGAAACCACATGATGCCTGTGACACAGGACAATGACACACAGGGGCAGATGAACCTTAGGGAAGCCCAATAGCTCTTGGGCAGTGGGGCTAGCATGATATCCACTAACCAGAGCTCACCTCCAGCCTGTCCCAGCCTGCACAGCCACAGCTGCAGGTGCCAAGCTGAACCTGCACAGCAGTGACTGGGCAGAATCCACCCCGCAGTGGCACTCAGGACCAGGTACTGCATAAAGCAAACAAGTAATGTATGTAATTATTATTTATACAGCATCATCAGCACAGATGCTGCTTATAGATAATTAAAGGGAATGCCTCAGCACTATGGTTTGCAAGTATAGAGATTCTGCAGTGGGAATCAGTAGAAATTATTCATAGAATAGAAACACATGCTATGTATCTGCAGTGTGCTCTAGTCCACCTGAAACGCTGTCACTTATCTCTAGGTACAGGTACAGAAACATTCTAAGCTGTTATTCCTGTTAGTAAGCAGCTACAAGCACTCATCTGTGTGGTCCTTCAGGTTCCAAGGCACCATGATCCTCCCTGCACAGGACCAGGGCTAGCCCAGCATCTGACAGGTTGAGACAACCCTCACCGTTTGTACAGGACAGAGTTGGTACTTCAGCCAACACAGAACCCCCAGGAACACCAGACACACAAACCCAAACTGACAAAACCTTCCAAAGTGAACCTTGCAAACGGCAGCAGCCGACAGCAGAGTCCAGCCTGGCTGTTAATACCAGAGTGACGCATTGGCCATTCTTATTCCTTGTGATGTTCATTAGTGCCCGGGGAATTGGTTACTAAACACACACAGGTTACCCCCATTGTAGCTACTGAAAGAAACAGGCACTTCTGTCCTCAGTTATGTTTTACAACTGTAATGACATCAGTAAAAGGCATTTTTGGATCAGATTTAAAACTGAGAAGTCGAGGCAGAGCTTAGATGCCGCAGTTGTGAGGAACTGCCACAAACAGCTTCAGCAGAGCTGGATATTAAACCCGTGAGCCTGTTTGGTCTGAGCGCAGCAATAAAGCGCTGTGTTCAATCACACTGGAATGCGAGGGCGGCAGCGAGCGTGGCTCTGCCTCTGCCGCTGTGCCCTTCCCAACGGCTGCTCCGGGCAACCTTCGCCACCGAAAGCCTGAAGGACAAGTAAATTCTGATGCAGAGAATACACAAAACATTATTGCAAAGAGCGGCAGCGACCAAAAACTAATCGCCATGACACTTTGGCTTGTACAGCCCAAGAACAAGAGACCTGTTGCTGAGAGGCAAAGGGCAGCTGGGCTAAATTAGCTGAGCAAGTTTGAGTCTGGATAGTGTCATTAGGAGAAAAGCAGAACTATGCCATAAACTCTAATGAATGCATTAATGGATGGCTTGTGCCTCTCAAAAGGGGAAAAAACGGTTTAAATAAAGTTATTAACACAGCCCACCTGTGTTTGGCTCTTGGACTATGTTGTTTAAATAGCCCATTAACTCTTGGAGTAACTAATCTTGAAAGTGAATATAGCCTTTCTGAAGTAGACATTTAACTACATTGATATAATTCAATTAGATTGAGCATTCTTAGTCCAAAGTCAGTATTCTGTGCTTTCATCTCTAATAACGGTGCACAGCAATCTTGGTTAATACAGTGTTAAAGAATTTGCATTTGTAATGGTAACCAAAAATAAATTGCCGGACTGAACCTAAAATAACATGTAATTTAAGTGGCATGAGTTAGCATTATTATTGTGATACAAAATGTTAAGGTTCTATTTCATTCTAAAATCAGATTACAAGAGTGAGCTGTATTTTACGGCTCTGCCTTAAACTCACAAAGGAAAACGAATATTTTTTTAAAAACTGGTACTGAAATCACGTTTCTTTTCCGGGTAGAAATGCATCAGTCAGACAATACCATGGACTGTTTCTGCTTGGGTTTTTAGAGAGGAAGGGGAGGGGGTGAGGAAGAAGAAAAACAAATCGTGGTCTGAAATAGTTCATCCAGTTAATAAATAGTTAAAACAAATTCATTAGGAAACAGGAATTTTATAGATTTAGTTAAAGGTTTCTTCCTATTTATGTCACTGAGAAATGATAAAATTCCTTTTATCACTCTACAACTTGTTAATGTTTTACCCCAGGACCACTTCATCTGTAATAAACATCTTAACAAAATATGCATCCCTAGGGAGGAACCGTTAATTTCCTTAAGGCCTCACACATGTAATAGGTTTTTATTGCATGCAGGTGCTTTGTGAAATTGCATTGACTTGTAATAAACGTCCAGTAAAGAGCAGGTAGCACCTAAAAGGGGGAAGTGTTTGTGCACCTGTCTGAAGAGAGACTTAACACACCCTAATCCTCCACGGGCTTCTCCTCGACTGCACATCGACCATCACCAGCCTCACCTTCTAGGGCGTCTGCTGCCTCTAATCACTGCAAGGTAAATGCTTGGATTTTTACTGTTGGGTTTAGCCAGCTTAAACAAATGCTCAATGAATTTAATATACATTCAAATATATATATATTTGGTGCTTTGGCTAAAATTGCAGCCTAAATTACATTCAGTTAAACAGTTTAAAGGATGGGGAAAATAATGCATGCCATGCTTTCCTTTGGTGGAAGTGATCTGTGTAAGGCTTCTTGGAATTAATATATTTTATGAATCTGCTGATATTTAAGTATAAGGAAAGCTTAGCAATTCTAACCAGTAATAACATAGCTTAGATATTTCAATGGTGATAGTTTTGTCTTCAGTGTTTAATTCTGAGAGATGACTTTTTAAAGCCATTTGAACAAAGATGTATCCGTGGGTTCCCTGGGATGCTTACTGGAGGTGGCTGGTTTGCTCAGTACAGTAATTAATGGGAACGAAAACTGCACTTCAGGAGAACCCCATCTAGCAGCAGCACTGTGTGCATGTGCTGAAGCCCTCTGTCCCCGAGCAATGGCTCTGGCAGGTCTGTTCTGCTGGGACACTTGCAGTGCCTGCCAGCAAGTCCTAACCCAGGGGAAGGCAGGGCACGTCCAGAGGACAGCACTCGCAGACAGACAGGGAGTTAATGTTCTGTGCCAGCATTTCAGGCAGTACAACAGGGTTTGGATCTTTGAGGAGTTTCTAAGCTTAGTTAGAAGGTGCAGAGTTTACACAAGTTATTCAGCAAAACCTCCACATAACTGCCTTCTAGTTCCTTCCTTCCCCTGCCTTTTTCCCTCCCTCTCCTTCCTTTCTAAATAAATCGCAGCTAGAAGCCAAGTAAAATGATTCTGGACATCTAAAGCAGCTCAGATTAGAAATCCCTAAGGTGAGGTCAGGTCAAACCCCCTGGTCCCAAGCTGCCTGGGCAGGGTGGCAGCAGCACCCAGGGCAGCGACACGGGGACTGGGCACAGCACAAACTGCAGCAGCTCTTGTGACGCTAAAAAATCATCCACCTTTACTTAAATTTCTACCCAAGCATATAGGGGACTTCTGACCTTTAATTATCCCTAAAACACCAAAGATGCTTTTTCACCTCAAATTTGAGTATTTTTGAAAACAGCAGCTATCTGCGAGATAAGAACAGAATTGAACCCAGACAGAAGGATGTGCACTTCATAGTGCAAAGCATCACCTGAAATACTTACTAATGACTGAAGCATTTAAGATCAGCAGAAGTCTGTAAGAATCTCATCATTTTAGATGTTTCATTGGACAAAAAAAAAAAAATCTGAACCAACTTTTCCGACACCCCCGAACAGTGTAGATAATGTAAAATCTCAGCTGTGATGAAGTCAGGAATAACAAATGATTATACTAAAGTGACTTCTAGGAAGGAAAGAGATAAATTTACACACTGAGTTATAAGAAATATTCCTATTGAATAGAGAGATATAAATTTAAGACTCCTATATTAATAAATTATAAACAATAGGGGGGAAAAAAAAAGAATTGGACAAAAAAAAAATAAATGAAGGGGCAAAGACTGAAGTGAAGAATTCTGAAGAAAATTTCCTTGAGTATAAAAGTCAGATGAAAAAGGAACAATAAGTAACCTCACACCTGAACTAAGATGGCAAAGAAATAAAAAGCACTGCAAAAATCAGGAAAGCATTTAAACACATAAGTCACTTGTGCACAGCCCCATTAAGCCCGAAGGGGCTGAGCACAGAGGGCTTGGCTCTAGCCAGGCCTTGGCTCTGACCCCTGCGAACACCACATGCTCCAGGGCTGATGAATGATCCACGGCATCCATGAGGGCTCATTAGAAAACCCTGCACAGCAGAGGCAGGAGGAGGTCTCTGTGTGGAGCAGGCAGGGTGATGCTGGGGACAGGGCTGTGGAGAGGAGCACAAGGTGCTGCTGGCCATGAGGCTGTTCCTGTGCACCCCAACATGTGCCAGGCACTGGTCCCATCCCACCAGCCCAGTGCTCCTGCCTCCTGGGCTCAGCCAAGCCCAAATGAGAAGAGCCAACAGGAGGTGGCTTTTACCGAGGAAAGCCTGCCAGTGCTGGTGATGGGGCTGGGGAAGAGGCAGCAGAGATGTAAATCCCCGTGCCAGTCCCAGACCGTTCTGGGAGAGAACGTGTGGTGGGAGCTGTGGTGGAACAGGGGACATGGGGGGGATGACCCTGCTGTCCCCAAACCTGGATGGGAGAGATGAAAACGACTCCCAGGACTCCGATCATGATCGGTTGGTGCTCAGTCCAGGCACAAGACAACACCAGTGACATGGACAGGGACCCCTCTACCCACCCTGGGTATGAGCTGGAGGATGCTGTGGTGAGCAGCAGAGTTCACTGCCCTTCTCTGCCTTGCAAGCTTAAACTTGTTAGTAGACAGAACATGAACAATTTTTTTGCCCCCTAAACAGCCATGTGAGTGTTTCACTCATGCAGCTCCTGGAGGCATCCCCAGGCTGTACTGGGTGCTGCACTGCCCACGGGCACAGGGTGAGCAACCCCACTGGGCACTGAGCATGTAATGGCACAGACCCCGGCACCAATCCTGCAGGGAAAGCCTCCCTGCATGGAAGCCCAGTGAGAAGGGCAGGCAGCAGCACACGGAGCAGCTCTCCAGGAGCAACCTGTGGCCTGGGCAGAAAACCCTGGCCAAGAACAGTTCGTGCGAGTGGAAACGGGGAGCTGCCACCCCACACAATTTCCTGTGGTTTCTGGAGAGAAACTGCAGCAGAACCTGCTGTCTGCCCGGCCCAAGCACCTCCTGACCCCACCCCGAGTTCCATACAGGAGCACGGGCGCTGGAGGGGTCACGGCACAAGGTGATGCTGCCGGGCTCGGTGCTGGGAGACGGGCAGAGGCTCCGGGGCCGGCGGCCGTAGCGGGGGGACCGGCTGGGAGCAGCAGTTGGTGTTTCCTGTGGCTCTGACAGAGCTGCTTTTTAAAGGGGTCAAATAGTAGGAATGATGATCTTCAAAGGGAGAAGATTTACAGACGCTGCCATTCCCAGGCTGGGCCCGGCAGGGCTCCCAGCAGGCGGGTGCTCTTCCCTCGCCCGTTACCCCCACCCTGGGTCCCACCGGGCACCCCCCACCCTGCTGGCTGCTGCTTCCACCCCTCGACACGGCATCCCGATTCTTCAGAGCGCAAAGCAACAACAACTAGTCAGCCCTCTCGGTACTTAAAAAATAGAGACAGGAGTGTAGAGGCAAATGTAATTAGGAAACATATGAGAAGATTCAGAAAAGTTCAAAAGACTACGAGAAAGGAAATGTATAAAAAGTAAATAAAACACGTTGTTTAAAAATGTTTCATATTAGACTTCCCCTATAAACGTTTTACTTTTTATTTTATAGATTTCATGCTATTCTAATCAACTTTATTTTTGTAGCTTCACAACTGAAACTGCAAACCTTACAGCCTGTTTTCACATTTCTGGTGTGTCCTGTCAATCTTTTATATCTCTCTAGACAGGGGAAAATAAAGTCAACGAAGTGCGCCAAAAAATTCTAATTTTCAAAACTTTTATAGAAATTTCTCCTGAAGAAACTCAGGCACCACATCATGGAAAGATCATAAAGGTTTGTCAAAAACGGTTCCAACTCCCAGGCAAATCAAAGACTAAATAGTTTACTATTGCTTATGAAGAACATGTAAACTTGTAAAGGATATTAATGAAGGTGTAAACTCTTACTAGGGAAAAGCAAATCTCTGCTGTAGAGGACTGAAGTATGAAAATAAAGCAAACACAACACCTCATCTGCCATGCCTTAAACTGCACCAGAACACTGGAATTAGAGAAGCCAGGTAATCTAAAAAACAATTTAGAGATGCAAGGCTTTTGCTGGCCTGCGGTCATCTGGATGAAGGTCTCATCTCATCTTTACAATCAAAGAGTTAACTCTGATGTCCCAGCACACAAATAAGTAAATGTGGGATAATTAGGAAACAAATTCTGCAAACATCTTGAAAGGGGCTGGAGACCTTTGATCTTTATAGAAAAGAAAACATTACAATACAGTCTAGCTTTTGAGGTCTGCACACATTTTATACCAAGGCAGAGGATGGTATCTTTCTTAAAAATCAAGTAACACCTAATTCCATCATACCCTAATTATCTTAACTGATTTCATATGTCTAAAGGTATTTCACCAAAAGATTAGAGTAGAAAGAGGGACTGACAAAATAATTAAATATGCAATTTGCCAAGCTTGGGCAATATGGCTTTGAAATCACCTTTTCAGGAAGTTTTACAGCTTGTTCATTGACATATATATTGCAGCCTTCAGATTCTTGTTTAAGCTCTTTTGATTACTTTAATGGATTAATACCCGAGTACCATCAATGTAAAGTCTAATACTCAAGCCTGTTTCTAATTTGCCAAAAGTTGCACTAGTTTCCTTTTGGTGTTATGATAAAAGTATCCCAATACAGATATTTATTTCTCTAAAATCATAAAATACCTTCTTCCAAAAGAGTTTTGAGTACAGGAACAGGCTCATATCTAACATCCTTTTTGGTTGCATAAGGTGCTCTCATGTTTTCTGAGGTTTTGGTGACCTAACCAACAGACACAACCATCAACACAGGGGTGGTGGCTTCACCAGGAAAGTGCAGAAACTTTAATCCTTAAAGGTTTATTTGGGGGAAAAAATCCCTTGTAATGACATCACAGCTGGAACCCTCACCACTGCAGCATTGTAAGGGGCACACAGACAAGGGATGGTGCAGCAGCATCTGCCCCAGTGCTCCTGGCAGAGGTGCCCATCTCTGGCAGCATCACCTGCCCTCCTGTCCTGCTCAAGGAGGGGGGTAGATCGTCGCACTGCATTTACAGGTTGGCTCCCATCCAGGCACAAGGAGGACATTCCTTCACTCACAGCAACAGCAACATTCCTCTTTCTCTCTCCTGCTCTGCAGCATCTTGAATGATGCACAGTTTGCAGGAAAACTTCCCATCAAAAATCTGCCAATGGAAACCACAAGAGCAACCACAAGAGGTCAACACAAGAGTTGTCCAGCTGAGACCAGCACTGGCCAGGAGCAAACACCTGAAGCAGAACTGCAGATGCCATGGATGCTCCTCTACCACTCCACGGCCAAGGAGCTCCCCAGGCCACAGCCCCTGTGCTCTCCTCACAGGTGTGGCTCTTTAGGTCAGACCAAATGAAAGAGAAACATTTGCAGCTGAAGGACTTACAGTTAAATGAAAGTACACATCTGAAGACTTAAAAGATTTGTCCATGGACACCCAGAAATGTCACCATTCAAAAGCAATTCAAACATGAACCAAGCAATCGTGTAGCAAAGAAAAAGGCGGCCGACGTTTTAGACATACGAAGCAGTAAAACTCATTTTACCTTGATTAATTCACCAAACAAAGTTTATCACTCTGTCCTGTGCAGACCACCATCCCAAATGCCTTGGGAAACAAGCCTTCTCCTTCCAGCCCTTGTGCTTGAAAACCCTTCAGAGCTCCTCAGTCACCAGCCACACACCCCTCGGTGTTTGTACAGACAAGGCCAACACCAGGGCTCCCCCCGCCTGGCACACACACCAGGGCTCCCCCAGCCTGGCACACACACCAGGGCTCCAGTTCAAGTTTTGGAAAACCAAAAGCAAAGCAAAGCTTGGAAATTCAGAGGACTCTCAACACCAGAAAGAGGAAAGGCCTTCAGCCATTCCTCTGGAAGCCAGCACACAGTCTTTAAAAAATAACAGTTTTCCTTGAGATTTAACAAAATCTAACCCAAACCAGCATCAGCACAACTTTTAACTCTTCCTGAAGCATTCCAGTCTAATTATAAACTTTAGCAGAACGATGAAAAAAAACCCAGATCTGGTACTCACAGTTTGGAAGAGATGCAGCCAGCAGCAACTCCAGCAGAGCCACCCTGCAAATGGCTGCTAATTGCCCCACAGCTGCAAGAGATGAGGAGAAGAACCTTCCTTCCAAAGAAGAGTCCCAACCTAGGTGCCTCCTTTTATCCTTAGCCCCACAGCTGCAAGAGATGAGGAGGACTTTTCTGACAGAGCAGAGCCCTGGCCTAGGTCTCTCCTTTTATCCTTAGCCCCACAGGCCAGGTTCTGGTTGACTTTCTTTGCTCGAGTGGGACTCCTGGGTGTGTTTTAAGTGCCTTCCACCCTCCATCAACAGACCCAGCTCTAGGTTGTTGGGGTTGTCTTCCTACTGATTTTTTTCAGGTCTATTTTTCTGTTACCTATTAACATTTTAAGCCATCGGACATGACCCAGGACAGAGCAAGGGCACTTGCTGACCACAAATGTGTGTGATGTTCTTCTTTAGAAAAGCTGTCTGTGCATTACTTGTAGTCTCAGGGCAAGGGATGGAGAAATGATGGTGGACTCAGTTCTCAGCTGCCCACAGGACACTGCTCTCCCACCTGAGTAAGCAGCAGGTCCCCAGGGCAAGAGCAGACCCAGCTCCTCCCTTTCCAGAGGGTCTGCTGGCCAAGCTGGGTGCCTTGCCCAAGGGCTTCTGCCAGGGCTGGGCCTCCTGCCCCTGCCGCCAGGAAGAGTCTGAGGCCACAGCCTGGGAAGCTGCTGGTGCAGGGGCTCTGGGGCTGTTCACCAGCACCTCCTGGGACGAGTCCCCATCACAGGGCTGCAGGAGTCTGGACGGGCAGGAGTGGTGCTACCACCATGATGCTGCCCTGCAGCCCTCCATGGCAGCCCCTGCCCTGCAGCACCGGCTGCCAACGGCGGCTCCTGCCCTTGCCAGGGCTGGGGGAGCAGGAGAAGAACAGTGGGGCTTTGCTGGCAAGACACAGTTCAGGGCCTGTTTGTTTATTTTTATTAGTGTCCGTAACGTTTTGGCAAGTGACACATGTTAGGTTAAAAATATAGGTAACGTCAGAAAATGTTCTCTGGAAGCCACAGTTCAGCAGACACCTTTAAAAATAACGAATGGAACTACAGTAGAGAGACACCAAACTGACCCAGTCCTTTCCAGCTTTAAAATCATGTACATACACTGTATTTCAGGGTCAATTTATCACAACATGCCCCTTCCTCACTGGTGCATATCAAAAGGGAGTGCACGGACATATTTATAGCAGCCAGTGCTTATCAGATGGTATAAATATGTCCGTGCTAAAATAAATCAAGACATGGATGTGAAGCTCAGTGACCCACAGCGAGGAGGAAGTGTTGATGAGCACGTGGAGCATGGAGCCTCTCCTCGGGCACGGGGCAGGCTGAAGCTGCCCACCCTCCATGCAGAGGAGAGTTCCCTCACGGCCAGGGTGGGTTGGGGGCTGCCAAACACTGGGCACTCCAGTGGGGATGGCTCTTCTTGGATTCTTCCATTCTTACACCAAGGAGCAGATGGACAGGATTAAAAGGAGCCTTCTCCACATTCTCTTTTGCTGATTCTGCAGCTGTTCAGCTAATTGCATTTTGGATGTAACAAAGCTTCCCAAGACAAGGGTTTGTCTCAGCTTGTCCTAGCCTGGACGGGGACCTGCCTCCCGTGACATTAGTGGTAAGGCACTGTTAGGGCATCTCATGCTCTTCTGCTGAACTATAGAAATAATAAATGGGTTTTTTTCTAGACGTGTAGCTGTTACCAATTTACTCTAATCTCATTAGTACTGTTGTCCAAATTCTAAACATCCCTGCAGCAGAAAAACCCCAAAGAAACCTCCAGATAGTGTGGGATTAAGAGAAAAAACAACAAAGTGGGTTCCCCACTCCTCACTGCTTTTGCGAGAAGAGTATCTAGTGCATCCCCAGGTAGAGAAATGAGCTCAGAGGGATGTACTGAACAGGGAGACCTTTGATTCAGGGTCATGTCTTGCTCACTTGTGCATCGTCTGTCTCCTGCAGCCATGGGAAACAGTTGAGATTTAAGGTTTGCTAAACTGAGAACACAAATGTACTGACAAGAAAATCGGTTTAACTTTCAAACAGCAAAACATAATAATTCACAAATCAGCAGAAGTCTTGGGACAGAGCTGCTGGCAGTGATGCTTAAAGTATTCACAAAAGAATTATAGAAACTGCACAGAACTGGCTTATTAAGAAGTCTACTTAGCAAGCAAAAGTGCCAGCAAGCACTGAGATAGAGCCGCTCTGGTTCCTTATGGGACCATTTAAGATAATGCCCACTCCTGTGCCTGGACAGTTAGAGCCTTCTAAGAATAAACTGATTAAAGAACATTTTGCAACCTATAAACCTGGTGCAGTTTAGAAGAAGTCTTTTAACCTTGGAGGTCTTATTTTTCTTAATAAGAAGCTGGGAAACCCCTTGCTTTCCCCAGTTTGATCAGCTCATTAACAGACTGACAATATCTCAGGAGCTGCTGATACTCAATGCTTTAATAATAACATCTGCTGACTTCCTCAGGGCCCTTTTCAGAAGAAATTAGGTACAGGTTTGCATGCCAAAGAGAGCGGGGATGTCATGAATCTGCATCCAGCTGGGAAAGGCAGACAGGCTGCAGAGTCGCTGCTGCCACATCGTCACCGGCCGGAGGAGGCAGGTTTTGTTCCCAAAGAGCATAAACTGGGGCTGCTCCCCAGGCCCCCCGCCCCGAGCATCACCCTGTGCGAGGCCAGGGGGGGTGCCACCGAAAGGGCTGGTAACTGCTGTGGGATTTTTTTAATCTAGTTTCCTATGAAAACAAGGTTCCTGTGATCCCTGTATGCTTGTCTGTCTGCCTGTCCTGCCCAATAACTTTGAACTCTTTTCTTTACTGATTTAAACCAGATTTCACAGAGAGGTAGAAGCCTCAAGGATAATTAAGTTCCTAAAAGTTTCATATAAGTAGGCATTTGGGCAGAAAAAGGAATTTAGAGTTAGAACAGGCAAAAAGTTTGCATTAAGAGCTTTGAGTCCATCAACTGGCTTCTGTCGACTGTGGCAGGTCACTGCTGGGAGACTGTGTGAAAACTTTTAGGTGTAGTGGGAAAATGGAAAATCTTTGTATAATTCAGATGAAAGTCAGTTGCATGAAACCATCTCTATTACCTCCAGTGTTCATGAAACAAACTGAGCCTCACGTGGCCCCAAATTCTGTGCTTGTTATTTTGCTGGCAGGGTGGCCCCGTTCGTGGACGTGGCAGCTTTTTCCCTGTCAGTGGTGAACCCCTTAGTCACTATAAAATACAAAAATGCATGTTGTGGAGCCCAGTCCCTGCTTCCCTTGCTCACTGGAACTTCACATCACTCAGCTCTGCCATGGGCAGGGTGCTTCACAGCAGCTGTGCCACTACGGGGACACCACTGGGCAGCTGTGCCACCATGGGGACACCATTGGGCAGCTGTGCCACTACGGGGACACCACTGGGCAGCTGTGCCACTGTGGGGACACCATTGGGCAGCTGTGCCACCGTGGGGACACCACTGGGCAGCTGTGCCATTGTGGGGACACCACTGGGCAGCTGTGCCACCACGGGGACTCCACTGGGCAGCTGTGCCACTGTGCCATGGACCAGAACCTTGTACCTGTCCTGTACCGGACACTCCTGCTGGGAGCATTTCCCTGGCAGGGAAATGACCTGAAATGACCTTACAGCACATCGGCTTCTCAGGCTCCCTGTTTTCTTGACACTTCAGTGACTTTGTAGGCACCCTCCCCCAGTTTCCAGCAAATCCAAACAACCCAAATCCCAACCCTTTGCCACAACCACCGTGGGAACAGCCCACTGGTGTGCTCCCAGAGGAGGGAGGGAGGGAGGGACACAGTGATGGGCTCCACTGCATCCCCTCATACCCTCCCTTAAGGCTCCGCTCTCCCTATGTTCTCAACAAGTGTGCAGCAAAGACTTCATGCTGGAGACCACACCATCCTCAGTTTCCCCTTCATCAAGTTTTCTTAACATCCAGTGTGAATTTGCCTTGTTACCATTTAAACCCAGCATTTTTGGTTCTGTCACTTGAAGGAGACCCAGTGAGGGTCGTGTGTCCATCACCAAGGGACCGTGTACCTCCCCAGCCTCGTTTGCTGATGCCCCCACATCGCCCCCACCGGTCTGTGGCAGCGGGGCCAGGCAGCTGCAGGCAGTGCCCGGGACAGCACCCGAAGCACCAGGAGTTCTGGGCTGTGGCTCTGGACGTGTCATTTAATCTCAGGTTTTTTCATGGCCTGATGCCCGTTTTGGAGGAACCCCCCAGGATCTGCTTTGGTCCCGTGAATGACTGTGTTTAAACTGGCCTTAAAATCCCTGGCTCCAGCCCACGTTGCCGAGTCACTCAGCTGAGCACGCAGCGTTTCAAGGCCTGTTCCCATAAGAGCCCCTCAAAGAGGATTACCTGGAATGGGGATCAGCCTGTGTCTGTCAGCAGCAGGCGAAGGGCAGAGGCTCCTTCACACCCACAGGGGTAGCCTCTGATACGTGCTCTGGAAAACACGGTCTCCGTCGCTCGAGCTGGTGGGGAGACTGCAAAACAAAACCTGGCAGAACAGCTGGGTGAACACTCAGTTCCATTTCAGATCCAACACTCACAAGCCAAACTACAAAGTGGTCCCACTTGGGGTATTCTCTCAGTTTCCAGCTTAATCGAGCAAAATTCTAGAGGTCAAATTTCACACTCAGCAGAAGTGTGTCACACGGCTTCCAGCGTTTCTGGTGGAAAAATTCCCAGCCTAGAACCCGCTTCCTCTGGAGAATTGCACAAGGGTTTGATCGGGATCTTTCTCCTTGACATGTCGCCCGCTTTATTAACTTCTGCTTTGCTTTAAAAAGAGGCATCTACCGTTTTGCTTCCCTGAAGAAGCTCATAATGTTATAATTCAAGTGTCAGGACAGATTAGGTTAAATGTACTGTGTGATTCCCAAAGGAAAACAAACTTCCAAACATACTCTATTTGCCTTGTTACGTGTCATGGATTGCATTAGAGCTGAACATGTAATTCTGTCGCCTAATGTGTTAAAGTTGGCATGAATTTTATTCTCTGTGCAAGGTGAGAAATTACTTAGCTAACAAAACATTTCGTTTCCCACTCTTTGCGTTCCTTCTTTATGAGATTCTGAATGAGACATTTTCACAAAAAATCCCTGCACTTATTTGTGAAAAATGTATATTAAAACCAAAACACATCAAATGGAAAGAAATCACAGATGGTTTTATTCACAAGCAGTAGAATTAATGGCCTTCCCTACTCTTTATAAATATTGGAAGCAGATGAGTTCATTACTATTTCACTCTAATAAAGAAAACCTGCTTTATTTTGACAAGACATCTACTTATCTAGTGTTTCTACTGAATAATAAATCTATTTTCTTTGAAAAATAAAGGAAATGATACCAATAAACAAAAACCTACCTGGAAAATTTGTCAATAAAAACCCCAAAACAACCCAAGCATCTGAATTTCTCATAGTGCAGAAACAGAATTCACGGGATTTTGAAAAATGTCACTAATTTTCAGAATAGAAAGTTTTGAAATGTTTACTTTGTGGTTGACTTAAATTTTTACATCTTTCAACAAAGCAAGCAGAAAAGTGAAAACATCTGAAAAGGCTTTTGAAAAGAAAAGAGTCAGCACAAGCTGGATAAAGCTGTGGGCTCCTTTATCTTCGAGAAATCTGCACACATGGAGCAGAGTTTAGGACTTTTTTTTTTTTAAACTCTGCATTCAAACACTTCCCAGTTCACAATCCAGGCTACGTCGAGCTTGCCAGACCTTCAAAGTGCTGCTGGCAGCCTTTCCTGCTCTGGGATAAAACATCTTACCCCGGGGAAGCAAAAGCTGAGTCATTTTTAACCCCAAACAACATTCACTGATGTGGTCATCTTGTTAGTCATGGAAATCCTGTGTTATTTCTATTTATGCTTCTTTCAACACTTATTAACCAAGTAGTGAGGAGGTTTTATTTTAAACTGCAGAAGATGTTTATCCTCTCCAGGGCCATGACAATCAGTTACATGGCTTATCCATCATTTCAGGGAAAGGAAAAGATTTTGAGAAACTCCCCAGGCAAGTTAATTTTTAAAGCTGTAGGAGGGAGAGGAGAAAAGAAAACAAACACCACCACCAAAGCCACAGGCACACAAAGCCCAACACAACCGCCGAGCGCGGCAGGGACCGCGCCTGGCTCCGTCCGGCCCTCGCGCCTGCTGCTTCCCTTTGACTAAAGGGGGATTTCCTCGGGGCAGGGACGTCCAGGGGGCACCTCGCCGGAGACAAACGGCTGGGGCGGGAGCACTAAGCGGGGCAGAAGAAATTAGAATTTTTCCTTAGGAAAAAAATAAATCAGTGAGTGATGAACAACGTGAACCATTCCCGGTCTCACCCCACGCACCCACCCGGGGATGCTCCCGGGCAGGAGGGTCAGTCCCTGCAGCCCAGCGGGGCATGGGGCGATGGCCCCTCTCGGCACCAGCCCAGCTCTGTCCACTCTGCATCAAAACCCCTCTGCAGACAAATTTAAATTGTTTGTCCATCAAGGGACAAACGCATGAGAAGGAACTGAAATACCAGAGAATGTAGTTCTGGCTGAGGGGGCGAAGGTGGTTCAGTGGATGGAGATTTATGTTTTCATAACAAAACGAAACGCTGTTCAGGCACTGGCTTGGCCTCTGGCAGCACTGAGGGATGCAGCAGGTGAGGCTCTGAATTTTCTTTCTGTCTGTTTTTGTCATCTCTGCCACTTGTGCTTTTGAACACCTTGTCCATGCTCCAGCTTTAGTCTGTGAGCAAAACACCTCCAGCCAAAGCGCTGCACAGTATCTGGAGGGACAGACAGAGATGTCTCCTCGAAGCAGGCAGGAGGATGCCTTTGCTGCCCCAGGCTTTGAACACTGCTGTTGCTTCTAAGGATGGAAACCCCTTCCCGCTCATCCACCAGCGTCAGGGGGTAACCAGCATCACTTCAGACTCAGGCTGTTTCGTAAGGTGTGCTGCAGAAACGGCAGAGAGATCTGGTGAAGAATTCTATTTTTTTTTAGCATTCAGTAATTACCTAAAATTCTGAGCAGCTGCAATAGGAAATGCAAGGATCAGAGGCTGAGCAGAAATCCCGGATTTCAGTCAAGTCTGGAGTGTTTCACCAGAGGCCATGGGGGGGAGGAGTGCCGTCCGCTGGCAGCCGCAGGAAGGGCAGCTCGCACCGTTCCAGAGCAGTCCTGGGTCTGGCTCATACGGAAACAAAGGCTGGGGATGAAGGTCCTCCTGGCAGGTGTCCCTGGAAGCTCGGACACACGTCCCACCTGGCTTCCCAGAGCAGAGCCCAACCTCCAGCAGCAACAGCTACCCGGGCAGACGTGGCTCTGGGGTCCGCTGGCGTCACCTACTTGGCGCCTGCCTGGTGCAAGGGATTGAGCTGGTGCCCGGGACAGGCCCACTCTGGTTTCTGTCCCCCCTGTGCCACCTCCTCCCTGGCCGGGATATTCAATCAGGTGCCGGTGACAGCTCCCGCAGCAGCTCCACGGTGCAGTTTCTTAGCTTTTGGTGGAATAAGTGGTACTTGCTTTCAAAAGGAGGTTATAAAAACATGTGCCTGAAGAGAATGTCGGGAACTTGGGTATTAATCTCCTCTAATTCAAAGGCCACTCCAAATAAGTGAGACAGAAATATTGGCTGGGGTGAGAGAAGATGCCAGAGGTCATATCGTGCACCAACAGCTTGGGTCAAGTTCAGATGAATAACTCAGCACAAAGAATAACAATTTCAGTTTTAGTGGTGCAGCATTTGCCTCTCCTTGGCTGAGGAGCCCATCTACGTGCAGGGACTCGCTGCCACCAGCCCTGTGGCACCCACCTGCCCGCAGCGACGCTCGCCCGGCAGCCACCGCAGCCGGGACCCCTCTGGCCACCTGCCCGAGGCTCTGCCCTGAGCCTGAAGCTTCCTAAACTCCAAAGTTAGAACACAAAGCAGAGAATAAACTGATTAAAACAAGTTTTATTTAACAAATTATATTAAGAATACAGACTAAGTTATCACACAGTGAAAGTTCCCTTTGCAAAATACAGGAGGGTCATCTAAAATAAATATAAAACGTAGTAACATTCATAAGATTAATGCACAGTAAATTCACTTCCAACAACCCAACAAAATGCATAGCATCTCAGAAAAACATTTTGCAACTGCATAAAAGGTTTCTCTCTTCCATTTGCATGATGACATTTAAAACTGTTGCTGTTAGGAAACAATTTCACGATAAACGACCAGAACACCCAAACTGTTTGGTTTCCCTGTGTTGGATGAATCGAGCAGCACCTTACTGAGCTTTTCCACGAGCAGGGGAGCTCCCTCCCCACTGCCACACTGCCAGGGGTCTATGGCTCAGTGACCCGCCCTGGCACTGCTGCTGCCAGGACAGGTCCCGTCTGCTCGTCAAGGCTCGAGGGCTGAGGTAATTGTCTGTGTGAGCCCTTGGGGGAGCGGGACCGGCTCTGCTGGCACCCGCCCCGGGGCTGCTCTGGCAGAGCGGCTGGTGGGCACGTGGGGACAGACCCTGTGTCACCCGAGGGCAGCGGGGAGGTGAAGGCCAACATGGGACTGGCTAATTTCAAAGGTGCCACATCCCGTTTTCCCTCCCCAAGGAGATTTTGAGGCCCTCACTGAGGAGGAGGTGCCCAGACCTGTGGATGCACCAGCATCCGCCTGGCACGTGCCGGGTTCTCCAGGCTCTGTGGTGGGGGGGGGGGTCAGTCTGGAGAGCTCAGGAAACCGGTGTGTGAAGGGGCAGGTGTGAAACCAAACAAGCCCAAAGCTACAGACTATCAACAACCTCACAGGCACAGGAGGTCCTCTCCTACAAACACCACGGGCTAACTCCGTGACAGTCCAAGGGAAAAAGTTTGACGAAGTTTATTCCTATGTAACTACAGCTACGAGATGCTCCCGCAGGGAAGGCACCTGCTACGACTGCCCACACTTGAATCGTATACAAAGTTCACACTCTACATTACATTCTGGACTAATTTCTTGCCTCTCCATTGTTAACACATCAGACAGCACAGCCCGGCCTGGATGGCCCACGAGTCATCTCAGCACACTACCCACTCTTTGCCGTGGGAAATCCAGGAGGCAACGTGTCACTACTAATTCACATCAGAAGGTGTATTTTACAGTAAGCAAGCCTCTCACTGCTGCTTTTCTATCTCTGTTGCAGATGCAAAATAATTTGGCAAACTAATTTCTCCACCAGCCACAAGATTAAGCTACCTAGGGACTAGTTTTGTCCTAGAAACAGAGGCAAGGTAGCCAAGCACATCTGGTAAACTCTGCAAATCCACTTCTGTCGCTTTCCATTGACTCACCCCTCCCCTTATGCTCCAGAAGGCTTCTCCACAGCCAGACATCATCAATGTCAGGCTTCCCAAATATTTATTGCCTGAGGCAATGCAACCCAGTCACCTTTTGGACAGGGAAGAAGATGCAGAGAGATGCTGGTACTGGCAATGGCACATGCCAACAGGGAGGACTTGCTGGGAGGATGCAAGGGCCAGCCTTGCAATGACTTGTGAGGAGAAAAGTTACAGAACAGCAAATAAAACCTGCCTGTGGAAATGCTGACCTGCTGCTCGGGGTCTTGGGAATTCAGAGGTGCAATAAAAGAGCTTCCAGTCAGCAGCGGAAAGAGGAGACAGACAGTCAACCACCCTGAACCGTGTGTCTCGCTGAGCTTCCAGGCACTGGCTCTGATCTGCTCCCCTGGGGAAATGCCATTGCCCAGCCTTCAGCAGCAGGCCTGGGAGCTCAGCTGGCTCTCAGGTGCCCAAAACACCTCTCCACAGTGGGTCCCACAAGACCTGTGGTTGTGGTGTTGATGTTCTCAGTGCAGGGCATCCTTGCAGTGCCACGGGGAAGAAACGTGCTGCAAAGATCAAACTAACCTCTCAAGTTTCTTTGCAGATGCAGCCCTGAAGCAGCTTTGTGCCCAGTATAACAGAGGGAACAGTGAGTGCCAACTACATAAACATATCCTGCAGATTTCAGTATGTCTGTCCCAGCTCAGTGTCATGAGCCACCCAGCGTTTCTTGCAGGACACTGAGGAAAGCTGAGCTCACAATCTCTAAGAAGGTTGAGCAAAAGTAACTGTTGCTGTAAATATCAATGCACTGATTTTCTCTCTCCACTCTCTCTAAGCTAAACCCTGTGGAAAGGGAGTGGAAGCTGAGGGCCCTTTTTTTCTGAGACATAGCCAGGGAGGGCTCCACCAAACACAGGGCTCCACTGACCATCACAGGGCTCAGCACCCATCCAAACCCGCTCCTTGTGGGCATTCCAGTCCTGCCCTGGGCACAGGGAGATGCAGCTCGAGGAGTGGCTGCTGGCAGTCATCTCCCAGCAGCAAGAACTGCCCTGGAGCTCAGTAGACCCTGCACCAACCTGCACTCCTCCAGCACCAGTAACAGGGCAGGTCAGCTCTCTGCAGCTCCTCCACCCCAGAGCGAGGAGGAACACAAAGCTGCAGATGGCTTCTCCCTACCCACAGTGTCCACTTGGCCACAGGAGAAGCTATAAACAGATGCCACAGAAAACTACAGAACAAATTACAAGCAGAAAAATAGAAAGACAAAAGATGGATGAGATGGGCATAGTACTACAGCATGGAGTGCATTTGAACTTCAAGTGAACCTGAGCCGAATGACCAGGCTGCCATGGTATGTTCATTTGTCGATGTCGGCATCATCAATCCTGCCTTTGTGAAGCTTGGCAGTGAGGTCTGGCTTTGCTTTCCTGCAGGATAAATAAGAACTAAAAATGGTGCTACAGCCTCACAGTAAATGAGCACTTCCAGGGGATCACCCAAACCTCCAGAGCTGGTGTGAATGGCAGAGCTTTAATTCTTTTGCCCAAATGATAGACCTGCAACTGGATCAACCTCTGATTTCCCATCGCACGGCCTCGCTGAGGGGGCAGCCTGAGAGACTGGTTTACCTGATTGGAAGGTGAAGGAAAGACTTGGAATCAGCCTGTCCCAATGTTAGGGTGTTTTGTGCTCATTATCCCAGTGATACGTATGGTGCCTTAAAACCAGAAATGAATCTTTGGACAAGAAATATTTTACATATGTACAAATAAAAAATAGAAGCTGACAGTACAAAACCTACTGTTAGTCACCATCCTGTCCAATTAGAAAAGGCAAGATCAATCAGAAGCAGTGCAAAGCAGGTCAGGGCACACGCAGAACCCAGACTGAGCGCGACAATACTGCTATTGGTTACTATGGCAATTGCATTTCAATAGGGTTAGGTAATCAGTACTTTACAATAGAAAAAGTTGCACGTTTTAACACTTACTTAAAAACTGCCGTTTTGCTGCCATGATGTAGCTTTGTTCTACAGCAGAGACTTGAAAAAGCAGCAGAGTCAGATGGGCACTTCTAAATAACTTATTACAGCAACAGACTTCTCCAAGACATGCATTTGATGGGGAGCGAGCTCAGGTCAGCGATCACAAGGAGGCTGAGGTCAGGGTTTAATGCATCCCACTCTCATCCTGCACTACGTCAGAGTTCAGTGCTTGCCCTCCAGCGCACGTGGGAACCAGCTCATCTCTTTTGTTTTAGCAGCCAGCGAGGCCAATATTAGAGAGGGGTCCAAAGTGGCAGTCAGGTGGCAGCGTCCACCAGGTCCCATCTCCTCGGGCAGCTCGACCAGGGGTCAGAGGGCACTGCCAGAGCCTGCCTGGGCTGCAGCCAGCATCCAGCCCGAAGAGAAGTACAGGGCGTTTGTCACTCTCAGTCCTGACGGACACACAGATACCCTGGGTAAAACAGGAGGGCTTCACTTTGGGAGCCTCCCCCCCAAAGAGATCCAGAGCCCATCAGCTCCACATCAGCACAGGGGGGATGCCCAGGGGCTTGTGGATTAACCAGATGCATCTTTTACTCTTCCTTCCTTTCAGGGCTCGCTGCTGACACTCCTCAATGGTCCGTGGGCTCACAGCTGGCTGCTGGCAGCAGCTGGTTACGACTCTGTTTCTGTGACTGTTGTGCACGGGGGGTTATGAAGCAGGGACAGCCAAGAAGGCTGCTGTCTGGCTGCCAGTCGGGTACTCACGGGGAGAGGGGTGGGTGCAGCGGGGAGGCGAGGCGGGCAGGGCAGCTGCTGAAGGGTTGCGCGGTCCCCACGCGTGGAGCGGCGTGTGCAGGAGGTGGCACGGGGCGGGTGGCGACAGCCGGGGCAGCGCAGGGCTGCGGGATGGCCCTGGCACCATGCCCTGCTCAGTAGTATGGACGCACGGGCCGCTCCGGCACTGGCGGCCCCTCTCAGGACGGTGGCACCGGGGGGCAGCGGGTGGGGCTGGGTGGCAGGCGGGCAGCCGCGCTCTGCTCTGTCCGGAAGCTGTACTCGTACTGCGGGGCGAAGCAAACAGAGAGAACCGTGGGGCACCATCCAAGGGTGGCCAAGCCAGGGCGTGTGGCCACGCAGGGATGGCCCCCAGCCCGGGATAATACAACAAGTAGAAGAACGAGGTCAGAACTGGGCCTGGCAGCACCCTGAGCTGCAGTCTCACCCCCCTGTCCCAGGTGGGACCAAGCCAGATGAGTCCCTGTCACCACCTGACCCCATGTCAGCAAATCCCTGGGTAAGATTCACCCCCTCCCCTAAAGCCCAGTGTTAACACAAACATGACCATGCTCCTCCTGTGCATAAAGCAGCTGGTCAGAGATTCCCCTTTGCAGGCCTCATTTACACAAGCCGGAACCATCATAATTAACAATTTTAGTTTTGCAAGGTGGTGACAATTCCAATATACATGTCCCTGCACCCCACAGGTGTCACTGCAGCTGTGTGGCTGCTGCTGAGGGACACCCCTGGGGCTGAAAGGACACCCCTACGGCTGAGGGAAACCTCAGCCGCCAGTGGCACATGCAGTGTGCCGTAGCAGTGCCATCTCGTGGCATGCTGTGGGCCACTCCCCAGCAGCCCCTGCCCATCCTGGACACTGCTGTGGCCCTTGCCCTGCTCTGACACCCCCAGCAGAGGCCAGGGCCATGGTGGCTCTCGCATGGCAGGTGGTGTGGCTAAAGCAGAACAATGAACTGAGCCAGGAGTGGCACAAAGCACATCCACCATAACAGGTTTGGATAGGGACTGCCCTTCTGTTCATCTCCCAGCGCCCTGTTTGTGGCTCCTGGAATGGCATCAAGACATTCCCATCTGCCAGGCCTATTTGTCCTGTTGCCAGCCAGCCCGGGGCACAGGACGTGGTTCCGGTGAGGTGGCTCCAGGAACTCAGCGAGTTTGGTGGCACCTGTCCCTGGCCAGGGGGACTGAGGCACAGTGCTGGATGGGCTGGTTGTCCCGGGGCTACCATGGGCTTGTCCATGGTGCCAAGATCCCTCGGAGTTGTCTGAGGGCTGCATGTGGAGAGCCATGCTGGAACTTCTGCCCAGGACAGAGGTGGAGTCCCCGTGATCCCTGGAGGGGTTCCCAAGCCTCGGAGCTGTGGTGCTGAGGGACAGGGCTCAGTGGTGCCCGGGCAGTGCCACGGGAACGGTTGGACGCCATGAGCTGAAAGGTCTCTCCCGACCAGAACGATGCCACAATGCCTTGAGTCCGTCATTCCCGGGATCCGTGGCTCTCGGTTGCTCCAGGCAGCTCCCGCCA